>LOEQ01000426.1:593609-610423 GCA_001685075.1 Bramus lutescens | reverse complement strand
CCATCTCCATTAATCTGTGTATCGCCACATGGCAGTGGCTTACCAGCAAAGTTTTGGCATGTCTGATTCTGTCGGTGACTCTGTCTTCCTCCCAGCATTCAGTCCAGTTTTCCCTGCCTAAGTTCTGCCCTATCAACAGCCAAGGCATTTTCTCCTCCCACAAGACTTCCCACACCAAACTACCACAGTGTGTGCATGTAATGTATTTGTGTATATGTATGTATATATGCATGTGTGGGAGTGCATTCAGGTGTGCACATACTTGCAATGGCCAGAGGCTGCTTACAGGTGTCTTCCTCAATCACTCTGCTGCACATCTTGAGGTACTGTCTCCTGCAGCAACCAGAACTTGCTTTTCTGGCTAGTGCATCTAGCCTACTTGCTGGGGATTCTCTGCCTCTGCCTTTGGCATGCTGAGATTAGAGGTGGGCTGCCATGCTCACCCTACAAAATTCTGTGTGTGTGTGTGTGTGTGTGTGTATAAAGGGGTATGAATGCATGTATGCTTGTGTATGTAGAGGCCAGAGGTCAACCTGGGTATCATTCATCAGGAGTTGTACACCTTGTTTTTGAGAAACGGTCTCTCACTGGCCTGGGTCTCTCCTGTTAGGCTAGGTTAGCTGAATGAGCCCTGAAATCTTGCTGCTTCTACCTTCCCAATGCTGTAGTTATATGTGCATGTTATTATACCAGGCTTTTAAGGTGGTTTCGGGGAATCAAACTTGGGTTCTCATGCTTGTAAGGGAAGCACTTTATCAACAGAGTTATCTCCAAAGCCTCAATTTTTACATATTTATTTATTTTCTTTTTTTATTTGAAAGTTTTTTTTACATTTTACATACCAACCACAGTTCCCCCCTCCCCTCTTTCACTCTCCCACCTTCCCCTACCCAGCCCCCCATCCACTCATCAGAAAGGGTAAGTCTTCCCATAGGGAGTCAACAAAGTCTGGCATATCAAGTTGAGGCAGTACCAAGCTCCTGCACCCTGTATCCAGGCTGAACAAGGTATCCTTCCATGGGAAATGGGATCCAAAAAACCAGTTCATGAACTAGGGATAAATTCTGGTCCTATTGCCAGTGGCCTCACAGATAGCCTAAGCACAGAACTGTCACTCACAATCAGAGGGTCTGATTTGGTCCTATGCACGTTCCCCAGCTGTCAGTCTGGAGTCAGTGAGCTCCCACTAGCTCAGATCAGCTGTTTCTGTGGGAAAATTTTCCATCATGATCTTGACCCTTTTGCTCATATACTCTCTCCTCCCTCTCTCTGACTCTTAGCCGTTCTGACAGGCTTAAGGTGGAATCTCAGAGTTGGTTTGATTTGTATTTCCCTGATGGCTAAGGATGTTGCACATCTCTTTAAGTGTATCTTGGCCATTTAAGATTCTTCTGTTGAGAATTCTCTGTTTAGATCTGTACCAGATTTTAAAAAATAGGATTATTGGCTTGTTGATGTCTAGTTTCTTGAGTTCGTTATATTTGGAAATAAGCTCTCTGTTAGATGTGGGGATGGTGAAGATCTTTTCTCATTCTGTAGGCTGCTGTTTTGTCCTATTGACAGTGTCCTCTGTCTTAAAGAAGCTTTTCAGTTTCATGAGGTTCCATTTACTAATTTTTGGGCTTAGCGTCTATGCTAATGGTGTTCTGTTCAGGAAGCTGTTTCCTGTGCCAGTGTGTTCAAGGCTATTTCCAATATTCTCTTCTGTCTGGTTCATTGTAACTGGATTTATGTTGAAGTCTTTGATCCACTTGGAACTGACTTTTGTGTAGGATGATAGATAGATAAGGATATATTGGCATTCTTCTACATGTCAACATCCAGTTATACCATCACCATTTGGTGAAAATGCTTTCTTTTTTTTCATTGTATAATTCTGGCTTTCTTATCAAAAACCAGGTGTCCATAGGTGTGTAGATTAACATCCAGGTCTTTCACTTGATTCCATTGATCCCTACCACCAAGACCCTGGGGTTTTTATTACTATAGCTCTATAGTAGATCTTGAAGTCAGGGATGATGATACCTCCAGAAGTTCTTTTATTGTACAGGATTGTTTTGGCTATCCTGTTTTTTTTTTTCCCCAGATGAAGTTGAGTATTGTTCTTTCAAGGTCTATAAAGAATTGTGTTGGAATTTTAATGGGAATTGTGTTGAATCTGTAGATTGCTTTTGATAAGATGGCCATTTTTACTATGTTAATACTACTGATCCATGAGCACGGGAGATCTTTCCATCTTCTGGTAAGTTCTTCAATTTCTTTTTTCAAAGATTTGAAGTTCTTGTAATACAGGTCTTTCATATTATTCTTATTTTTGGTCTTTTCATGGTGTCCCAGATTTCCTGGATGTTTTATGTTAGGAATTTTTTTTTAACTCTAATGTTTTCTTTGACTGATGAGTTTATTTCTTCTATTGCATCATCAATGCCTGAGATTCTCTGTTCTATCTCTTTAATTCTGTTGGGGATGCTTGCATCTGTATTCATGTTCACTTACCTAGATTTTCCATTTCCTGAATTCCCTCAGTTTGTGTTTTCTTTATTGCTTCTGTTTAGCTTTTCATGTTTTAGATAGTTTCCTTCAGCCATTTATTTGTTTTTTCTTTCTTGACTTTTTTTTAAGGGATTTATTGATTTTCTACAATTTTTTGGTTGTGGTCTCCTCCATTTCTTTAAGGGTGTCTTTTACCTCTTTAAGGACCTCTATCATCATCATAAAGTTGGATTTAAGATCGCTTTCTAGTGATCCAATTGTGTTGGAACATTCAGGACTTGCTGTAGTGGGATGACTGAGCTCTGGTGGTGACATATTGCCCTGGCTATTGTTCCTTGTATTCTTACACTTATGTTTAGGCAACTGGATTTGGAGTGATTATAGGTCTAGGTGCTAATTTCTGGAATTGTCTTTGTTGGATGGATGTTTTCTTCCTTTGTGTCTGCTTCCTCTCTGGTCTTCTGGATCCCATAGCCTGTGGTTAAGTAGAGAGTCTCCGCCTGCATTGGGGGGTGGCCTTCTGATGGTCAGATGGCTTCTGGTCCAGCAGGTGGTTGCTGCCCACGTTTGGGGCTGAAGTTCTGGCTATGTGTGTGCTTGTTTTCTGATCTAACTGGGGATCATCTGGGGTTTGGCTGTTGGCCTAGTTTCTGGTGGGGTAGGAAGCTTCTGCCTAGTTCTCAGGGAGTTGGCCTGGTCTCTGGGGTTCAGGATGCTGGTCTGGCTTCTGAAGGGATGGAAGGCTTCTGCGAGAACTGTGAGCACAGATATGGTGATGAGGAGAGGAGGGGCAGTTAGATTATGCTGACTGAGCACAGGCAGGGGTGGGAGGCAGCATTACCTGGGAATCAGGATGCTAGCCTGGCCTCTAGGTGGTGGGAAGCGTCTACCAGTGTTATGGGCTGAGATCAGGTGGCCAACCCCTTTTATTTTGGGATGGCATCTCTCTCTCAGTTGTCCAGGTTAACCTTAAACTGACTTACCCAAGCAGACTTTGAGCTTTCCCTGTGTCAGTCTCCCGAGTATCTGAGGTTACAGATCCATGCCACTAGGCCAGGTTCTAGGTAGATATGGTTGCCATCATACATACCACTTAACATAAGAGCCAGCAGAGGTGTAGAGAGATTAATGGCTTCTGGTCACACAGCTAGGAGTTAGAGTTGGAACTCAGGTCAGCCTGCACAGAGCAGACACCCAGTGTGCTGCACAATCTTCAGATGTTGTCTGAACACCGTGATAGCTCCTTGTCTCTCTGTGTGAACTCTAGGGAAGAAGTTGTGCCCTTCATTGCAGAGATGTGCCCTTTATCCAGCTTCACCAGGTGCCATGCCTAGCACAGGCAAGGTCCTCCATGAATACATATTCAGGAAAGGTATTTGGTGAAATGCAATGTGTGTTTGCCATGTCAGAACTTCCTTCAAATTAATGAGGCTTTCAGGTTTATGCTTAGATTTCTCCATGAACAAAGCTGCACAGCACGGATGGTGAGAGTGGTGTGATGCTTTATGTGTGGCTTCATGAATTATTTATGGAATTAACACTGGAATCATGATTAATTTGTGGAGGTAAAGAAGTTGCTGCGTGGCTTGGTGCCCATACTTTCCTGGCAGGGATAAATTACTTTCCCAAGGGGCTGTAAGGTGAAACTTTGGGATGTTGGTTTCCAAGGGCAACACATACTTGGACTTCCTTCTTCCTTCTCTTTCTCCCAGTTGAAAAAAACAAGGAAACACAAATTATACCTGGGCCAATGCAAAGGCCCTGTCTCTCAGTAGCAAGCCAGTTTGGAATCCCTCAACCTTTAGCTAATGTGTGTCTTTTAAGCACCACTGGGTACTGTGCATATAAGATTACTGGAGGCATGGTCTTAAATCCAAGGCAGTATGTTCTATACCTTAGAGGGACCAGAAGTCTCTGGCAGGGGAACACAGGATGGAACATAGAACTTTAATGTACCAGGTGACCAGTGTCAGAAATGCATGTCCCTAAGAGTGGTAGTGTGGGTCATTCTTGAATGCAAATGTTCAGATGTAAGTCCTGGAGAACAAAAAGGAATGAATAGCTAGAGAAGAAGACAGGAATGGGGTAGAGAGGAAGGAGTCAGCCCCAAAAGGCCAGGAGCGGGAACTGGGAAAAGTAGAAAAGGCTGATTTTGGAACCAACCCTGAGAGGAAACCCAGAGGAGACTCAGGAAGAAAAGTGTGGAGAGTATTCGGTCTTACGAAGGGCTTGGCTCTTGCTCAGGGGCTGACAATGAAAGATGGAGTCTGTGCTGTTTGTGGCCATTGTGACTTGGAGTTCATCATGTTCCTCTGCTAGAAACAAGCTCCCTTGTGCTCCAGGTCTACAGTGGCTCTGTGGGCTCCCTCCTGGCCTTCAGAAAAGCAAGAGACCTGTGTTGTCCAAAGTGGGGAAAGCTGGGAAAGCAAGGAGAGGCTGCAACTGAGTGGAGCCACAATCCTGGTCCATCAGCAAGCTTGCTTCCTGAGACCTGCAGTATAACAATAATCTCTTTCCCATTTCCTCAAAGCCTTGTGAGGAAATAAAACTGCCGCTGGGTTCAGCAGCCCTCACGTCTGAGCAATAAACAACAAATGATTTTAAACTACACAAGATAGGTTTGCTTTGATGCTGCTGGGATTCCCTCAGCCAGTCTTAGTGGTTTTCCACTGTTCACTCACTGCCGAGTCACCAGGACATAGGGTCCACCTTGGCAACAAGCCCTTGACCATCCCAGACTGTCACAGTGTGTTAACTCATTCAGCTGCTTCTCTGTAGGCTTGAGCCATGCTCTGGACCGCCTTGCCGTTGTGACCATACTCAGGCCTCTAACCTTGTTGTCCCAGCCTTTCCAGTAGAAAAGAATTATTCTACACTCCATTTATTTCCAAGTAGGAAAGAATGAGGGAGCCCTGTGGGGTGAAGGCGAAGGCGAGGGCTCCGGAGAAGTGTTTTCCCCTCTGTATTACTTATTTATTAAAGCCAGTGAGGCGTAACTAAGAGAAAGGAAAGGAACCAAGGAGACAGTACAATGGCCCTTCAGTTTTTAATGGGAGCGACGGCTGGAAGTGATTCCTAAATTATTCAATAAATCGATTCGATTCTAGAAGCCGGCCTCCAAGGTGTATTTGTCAGTTTCATTATCATTGTCTTCAAGGGTAACCAGAGTCACTCACAGAGAAAGTTTTATTTCCCTCTCTGTTTTCTGGGAAAGACTGCAATCCATAGTCCCCTGCCTGATTAAACCCTCTGTCACGTGGTGGGAGCAGAGTTCCTTTATTTCCGTTTCCATTTGGATCCTATTTTTCTCAGCGGCTCACAGACATGTAACTAGATGTGCTCAAATGTAGGGCAGACACCCTTTGGAGGCTCCCAGTCCCATTTCAATTACAGGACCGTTGGCTATAGACAAGGTCTATGGTAATTTGTCTACCCAGGAGAGTCCTGTCCTTTAGTTATCTGCCAATGAGAACCCAGTGAGTGCTGTCATAATGGGCCACACCATCCCCATTGATAAGGACAGCAGCTTGATGGACTTTAGGGAAATGGTAGGTTTTATTTGGGGGGCTGGTGGGGACTGCAGTGGTGTTCCTTTCGTTCTCCCCATTTCCCCTGAAACACTGACTACTTCCAGCCCAAGGCTACACACAAGAAAAACAAAACAAAACAAAACAAAACACAAAGATGCCTCAGCATCTACATTTTTTTCCTTAATTATCCTCCTGAGGAAAGCAGGCCAAGCACCAGGGTGCAAAAAATTTAAACCATAAATTACGAGCCGAAGGGAAATAAAAGAAATGACACCAGATTAAACTAAGCTATTAACTGAAGGCTTTGCATCACTGTCTTCCTCCTTGGGCCTGAAAAATCTATGGGAAGGTGGTTAAGTATTTATTTTCCAAAGAGCGTCATTACAACCTGCAGCAATTACAAATGGATGAAGGAAACACTGCCTTGTGATTTCCGGCGCTACTTCAGGCTCTTTTGGGGGAACCGTTGCCACTGAGGACAAGAGGAGATGAAGGACAGGACTGGGTCCTGTGGGGATACCGCTACCCCTCAGGACTGCGGTTGAAGGCAGGGACAAGAGGACTTGAGCAAAGTCCTGGGTAGAGGGGGCCCCTCCTTGCCTCGCGGCGTAATTGTTTCTGTCAACTTGGTACACCTGGCGAAAAGAACTCCATTCGCACCTGCAAACCTGTCAGGTTTCCAATTATTGGCTTGGCTTTCAATTTTCCAGATGCTCCCCCAGACATGGGGGTGTGGAGCAGTTGTGTATGCCTTGGCAACACGGATTCTTAAAGAAGGGGGCAGGAGGTGGGCACGTGTGGGGGCCCTCCTCTGTCTTGTCCGGCAGGTAGCTAGCACTCAATCTCACTGAGCTCCTGGAGTCCCAGGGATGGTAGCCCCTCCGTTCCACTCTAGGAGCGCCTGTTTAGGTGGTTAGGGCTGGGCAAGGCTGAAAGCACATGTTTTAGCAGGTGTCCAGCTGCTAGAAATCTAGCCCGTTGTCTGCTGCTGGTCGCAGTTCTGGGTACAGAAGGGGATGAATGGTACAAGCCTTCTGAAGGCTTTGCTCTTCCACCCAACCTGAAGGGGGCGCTGTGAGGAAAGCTGGGTGCAGCAAACTGTGCATAAGAAGAGCTCACTCTTGGAGACTGAACCATGGCAGACTGTTCCAACTCTGGGTATAAGTGCGTATATAAAGGGCTGCAGTGGCTTATATAAATTCTAGGCTACATGCTGAGTTCTTAAAATGAATTGCAGGGGTGGGGTGTGAAAACAGGACGAGGAAGCTGATGTGAGGTAAGGGATGGCATCCATGCTAACAACATTTATCCTAGGATCTCATTTACGCAAAGCTAATATTTCTAGGTATATTAAAGTTGAATAGTTTCACTCAGCTCATCTTTTCTCCAGAAGTGCCGTCTCTGCAAAAACCTCCTGGTGCCACTTACCAAGTGCTCAATTTCATGTGCCCCCCCCCTTTTTGCAGTATTTAGCCCAGTTATTCTACGGTTTCTTTGTGTGTGTGTGTGTGTGTGTGTGTGTGTGTGTAAGATGTGGAGAATGAACAGAACATTCTCCACAGCACAGGGAAATGCCTTTATTAACTGCTTTTCTTGAGCCCCCCCCATTCCCATGTCCTCATCAAATGGCCAGAGGTAGGGAAGCATTTCAGAAGGCCTGGTCTCCCTTCACGGGATGTGGTGCCCTTTGGGCAGAAAGGCTTACAAGAAAGAGATCTCAAGAGACCTGTACTGAGAGCGTCTGGACTGCCAGGTCTCTGGGGCAGCTAGACCGTGTGACTCTCTCTTTGTCTCTTTAGTGAGGGACTGACCTGGGATCTAAAGTTGGAAATGTCAGGGTGGTGGCTTTACCTCAAAATAAAAAGGAACTTTCTAATCATTTGAGTTCCCAGATGTCACTGCTGCCCAGTTGAGAACTTGGCAGTGGTCGCCAAGGACACATTGTCTGTCTGACTGTCCCACGGGGCCCTTGAAATGTGGCTAGTACAGGTGAAGAACTGACGCTTGAAGAACCTTCATTAAAATTAAAACGCAAAAAATGAAGTGGTACAGAATATTCTTTCTGTTTCCTGGAGTTGGCATTCTTGTGGGACTTTGTTTCACTTTATCTGTTGAAAATTTAGTAGCCAAACTGAGATATGTAAGAGACAAAACGTCAGAGTTAGGATGAGGAACAGGGTAGGTCATTTCAGCAATAATTTTAATATTGATTTTACATTGACACCTCGCAAATGTTGAATTAGAGTACATTTTTAGACCAATTTCATATTAAAAATGTGAAAAAATGCTGGCAAAAGGTAATTCCATATGGCGCTCATAATGACACATGTGCTCTTGGATAGCTCTCCTAAGAATCCCTGCCAGATCTAAAAACACAAACACTTGTGGCTTCCATGATGGCCACCCAAGACATTTTCTTGATGGCAATGGTGGGGATCATGGCAAGGGCCCAGAATTCAGAGAAACAATCAGAACATTTCTGGTGCTCTGAGAACTTTGGGTGAAATCGATTGCATAAGTCCTTAGCTTGCATATCCAAAAGCAATATTTAAAGTGATAGGCTGGGGGCTTCTTTTAAAAACCGTAATAAATAGCCTGTAAAAATCTTTTATGGTTCTATGTCATTAAAACAGCCTGAGAAAGGCCTGGAAACATAGTGGTAGACTCTAAATTAGGAAATAAGATAATGCACTTTTAGTTTCCCTAATTACCTACCATTGAGAGTAGGTTGGAGCTAAAATAAACATGCTGCCTTGAAATAAGAATTAGTATGTGCCAGTGCTGCTGGGGGAAACCCCATTAAACAACTGAATTTTAGAATATTTTGCTTTGTTAAAAAAAAAACCCAAAGGTATTCTTCCCTTTGGAATTGAATCTTCATTTAGAAGGTTATTTTTTTTAATTGCTTGTTCCATGTGTTTTACAAAGTGCCTTTATCGAGCTCTTATGACATTTTGTTCATTATGTATTGAACCCTGTCACATCCCATGAAGGAAACCAGCGCCATGCCTGTGGCTCCTTGAGAGGCTCACTGTAAACAGTGCAGTGCATTCGCTTGGGGAAGAGCTGTGTTCATTGTGAAGAATCTTGTTGAGAGGTCTGGAAAAGAAATTCCTGCTTCATCAGATCACTAGGACCAGTTTAGGAGTGGAGATGAGAAGGGAAGGGTAGAGGGCAGAGGGCGCAGCACAAAAGGGCTTGCAATGGAGGGTGTAGGGCCAACTGTCACTTAGATTCCTAACCCAAACTCTGTCTAGACCTGCCAGAGCTACATGGCATGTCCTTCAAGTTAGAGGTAAGCCCCAATTTCGCCACACAAGGAGATATAATAGCTTTTCTTAGTGCAGTGACCAAATGCCTGAGAGAGACTACTCTTTATTTTAGTTTATCGTTTCAGGGAGCTCAGTCCATGGTGGTTTTACCCCAAGCATTTCGAACAGGTCGTCACAGTGGTGGGAGCATGTGGCTGAACAGGAACCAGAGCAAGAGGGAGGAAACGTAGGACAAGATATGGCTCCCAGTCCTCACTGATCTGTCTTCTAGCTAGACTCTACCACCTAAAGTTTCTAGACCATCTCAAAACATCACTACTAGCTAGGGAGAAGGATCTCAGCACATGAGCCTGTGGGGAAACATTTCATGTTCCAACCAGAGCACAGAGTGGTCTCCATTTAGAGAAGGCTGAGGCAAAGATGATCACATCATAAACAGAGGTTATGGCTGCCGCAGCATGGATTCATCACTACTTCACGATTCCAAAAGTTGTCCAGAAGAGGTCATGTCTCCTCGTCCAGAAGTCAAGCACAAATAAATCAGGAGAGTTGGGATCAAGTCATTTCTTATTCCAGCTGGGAGAAGAGAATGAGAAATCTGATTAAATCTCAATAATAAGGCCAATCCCAGGGCTTATTGTTGGAAACTAGATCGGGGAAGGTGTTGATGTTAGGGCTGAAGGGAGACAGCTTAACTATCACCTTTTATAGTGAAAGTTTGAGAAGACAGTTTAAGTATCACCTTTTAAAAGGAAATGCTAAACAGTTTAGCCTAGGCTGTTACCAGGCTCACAAGTGACATGCTTTTTTAAAGAGGAAAGAGAACTCCATTGTGAATACCTGGCCACAGGGTAGAAAAATGTACCTTGCATTATGACCTTGTTGTTCTGGACAGGTCAGCTCTCAAAGAGGTGGTTTCACATCCTCTAATGCAACCCCCTTGGGTTCTGTCACACAATAACCATAAAGGAGCAATGGCCCTACCGAAGTCCCTAAACGCATGCTCCACTTTAAGCTCTAATGGTTATACAACGTAACACGTTGGGAGAAGGCAGGGTTTCCTATTTTAGTTCTTTGCTGATCTAGCAGCAGTAACTACCATGTGTCAAGGGCTTTCCATGTATCACCTTCTAACTCTCACATTAATACATAGGATAGCTATTCCATTCTGGAAATTGGGATATGGAGATTTAAAGAACATGCTTGCGTTAAAGGCCATTGAGCAGAGAAACTAGGATTTGTTACTAGGTCTTCCTGACTTCAAAACCATACTCTTTTCTCAGTACAGTATGTTGCTCTTCCCAAATTCTTTTCAGTATCTAATCAGTATCTTTCTAGCTATAATTTCAGCTCATTATCCTGGTGCCTGGAAGAAATGGAGTATTTCTTCTTAATATTCCACTCAAACTCCTTTTATGTCTTCGAGGACGGCTATCTCAACCTTCTACTTTTTAAAATTAGCTGTACCAGAGCTGAAGGACAGCAGTGCTCCTGTCCTTGAAGCGGCTTTGCTGGACTTCATTGGCATGTCGTGTGTATCTACAACTCCTGCTTGTAGCAAGCCATTTGTGCTTTTCTTTTGTTCCTTCATCCACCCAGAGGACGCGGTGGAGTACAGATGATGCCACAGGCACTGGGCTGGATGCTAGGCAGCCAAAGAATGATGCTTTGCTGAAGAGCATTAAAGAGGCAGCAAACTGTGTCCCAACAGGATGGGAGCCACATCCTAAGACTGGGCCTTGTGTGATACACGAAAGCATGACCAGCAGATGTGAGGCTGTTGGGAGGAAGGACACGCAAAGTGTATCTATGTGCAAAGTCTGGGAGGTGGTCATACACTGTGGGAGGAGGGACAGATAATTTGTTCCCACAGCAGGATACAGGATGCACATTGGAGAAAGGTATGGACACTTTATATGACAAGTTCGGGAGTTTATACTTTTAAATTTTTAACTAAGGAAAGAAGAAAGTATGACAAAAACTTTCAGAGATGACCACATCTTTCATCTTATTACCAAGAATTAAAAACTGTTAATTATCATGTTTTTTTCTTTGCCATTTTACAAAGAGATGAAACAATAGAGACATATTTAAGGCTCCTTAGCCAGTGTGTCTAACCTAATTCCTTTCTTTATGTCCCTTCCCTGAGGCAATTATTGTTCATTAGATATTGAATCTTTCAGACCATTTAAAACAGGTTTCATATACAAGTGTTAATTTTGATTCTTGCTTTTTTTTCTTCAACTTTGTTTCAAGCTCTGTTCACATTCATAGATCACCTCATTCATTTTGAGTGTTGCATAAAATCTCATTTTATGATATGACATTCTATTTATCTATTCCTTTGTTGATGGGGATGTTGGTTAGTTCCAGTTTTATGCTATCAAAAATGATGTGCCCATCAGTACCTTACTCTTATTTCTCTAGGTCAGCAATGCTCATTTTCCTTGATGATAAAGGAGTTTGGAGAGGCAGGGTATTCATCAAGTCAAAAACACAGTGGTATAACAAGAAAAAGGAGAGAAACACAATAGACCAAGAGGAAAAAAAAAACCCCTCACATTTCTCAACCCTTACCCATGAAGAGTCTTAGTCCTGGTAATTTATGGGTAATTTTGGTAACTGTTTCTCTGGTGACTCTTCCCATTCACAGGTGGTGTAGGAGGCCCTTCTCTATTTGTGTTGATTTCATTGGTTATTAGAGAAATTGCACTGGCCTAGTTGATAGGGCAGATCTCAGGTAGGCTGGGAAGAGAGAACAGAATTCTGGGAAGAAGGGCAGCGTGGCAGACCCCATGAGTCTCCAGCCTGAGACGGACGTAGGTTAGAATCTTGCTGGTAAGCCACAGTCATGTGGTGATCTACAGATTTAATAGAAATGGGTTAATCAAGATGTGAGAGTTAGCCAATAAGAGGCTACAGCTAATGGGCCAGGCAGTAATTTAGTTAATACAATTTCTGTGTGGTTATTTTGGGGGTTAAGCTAGCCCGGTGGTGGGATGTGGTCCACTCCTCCTGTTTCACACAGGCTCTGGTTTACCATATTTTTTGGGATCACCTCAACCTAATTCACTCCCTGGAGAGATATTATCTAGGCATTGTAATCTAAGAAGAGAGGTTTTAGAGCCCATCCCTTCACAGTGCTTTCTTTTCATCAGGGGGAAAAAAAGTCAACTTACAAGAACAAAACACTTGAAGCCAATGCCATTTGGGGAGTTGGTGAGAAAGTGGGGTTGGGTTGGTGATCTCTTGACTTCTGAGCCATCGCTCCTTCTCTCTAAACCACACTTATGAACCACCAGACAGTCTTCCGTTTCCACAAATAAAACTTTCCCCTTCCCTCCCATCTCTAGGAAATAGTTGCTAGGAAATCAGTCCACTATGATGGATATATAATAACCCTGATGTCATTCGCTGCTAAGGAACGGATTCAACAGAGTTGACCAAAATGCACGAGACAGCGCCACAGCTGTGTGTCACACACAACTGTTTCCCTGGCCTTTGTCACCAGACTACACACCCATCTCTCTTGTGTCCTTGCCATGTGTGGTTAATAGAATCTCTCTCTCTCTCTCTCTCTCTCTCTCTATGGTGGCTCACCAGTCAGAAAAGCTTTGAGGGAAATGAGGCCAGGGACTGCAGAGAAGCCTGCTATGGCCTTCAAAGGAGAGGGGCAAGGTTTTGAAAGCCAAGAAGGAAGATATTGGTCTCAGGTGGTAATCTTTTAGAGCCTTTATGACAGTCTCTTGGATGGAAATTCTTTTGTGTTGAGTGTATTGTTATAAATTCAGTGCCCAAATCCAGATCTGCTTTTTCAGAGGGCAAAAGCCCTTTGAGTGTTGCTGTTTCTACATGTTTAGTCGTACAGAGTAATTCTGTAGATGGTGACAAAAACCTTTTATGTGCTTTGGCATCTGAAGAATAGGGTTTGAGTCCTGGCTCTGCTGTGTTCTAGCTCTATGCCCATTGTGTTTCCTCATGTGCCAGTTCAATTTCCTGGTCTAAATTGGCAATGCTAGGGCCAACTCCACAAGGACATGGACAATCTTCATCTGTTCCTCTGCTATGGGGTGGACATAGTACTGGGAACTGGGCATATGAAGAATGGCTCTCTTAGTGCTTACAGTGTTTGAGAGAGACAACCAACCCATTGCATCAGTATGGGATTCCACATGAGTAGCTGCCTTAGGAGCTTAGAGTATAGAGTATGAGAAAGTACCGAATTCTCCCTTGTCGTCAGGGATACCAGACATCATAGATAGCACTGAACGCTCTATGTAGTGTTCTAGCTTATATAATCATGCACACATTTAATGCTTTTCTGCCATAACTGTTTACCACACATGGAGCCATATGTTTGCAGTTTGATATGCATCAGCAAAACTCATAATTTTTCTTTATGGTAGATGTTGGCAAACGCAGCATGTGAATTTTTCATTATTAATAAAGAATGTGCCTCTTTCTACTGAAAGGAAGCATTATATGACTTCTTTCCGGCACATTCAAGTTGCCAGCGTCTTACTTTGGGGGTCTTTTTCTCACTCAAATAATGGTTTCTTGAACACACATAATGCAACATGGCAGCAGTTAACCTGATAATTGGGGTGGCTACTAAGAGACGAAAGAGTAGGTAGTAAATGAACTGCAGATATACTGGTCAAAGGGATGGTTCACCACACCACTTAGAACAGCATGCTGTTTATAAGTTGTTTATTTCTGAAATTTTCCATTTAGTATTTTGGACTCAAAGAGTATCCAGAGTGGATGCTAAGAGCTGAACCACAGTCAAAGCAAGAGATCGCCATTTGTTGGCCTAGGTGGATGGCCTGAAGGTAGAAGGGGGAGGAATTGTTTAAAGGGGCTGCTTTCTTAAGGTTTCTGGTTCATGGGCAGGCTGGGCAGTGGTGGCATTGTCTGAGATAGAGCCAGGGGAGGAAAGTCCAGTTTTCAGAGAAGAAAGTGATAAGTTCAGTCCCAAATGTGTTGAATTTAAGCCTCTCCCTTCCCCTTGTCTCCTATGACAATGCTTCTTCCCTAGTAACAAAAAAGAAAGGAAGGAAAGGAAAGGAAAAGTTTTGTTGCAGTGTTGAGCCAACAGGTAAACATGTAGGTCTGATACTTAGAAGTGGCCCTGACCAGGAGATAAGAATCTGAGAGCTAGATAATAATGACTAAAGTCATGGGCGTGAATGACGTTCCTTGGGAAGAAAGTGTGCACTGAGAAATGAGCAGACAGGAGACAGCTGAGGCAGTACTGCTTATGAAAGTCAGGAAATAAGACTTTCACAGGGGGGTTTGTTCAAATGTTTTAGAGAGGTGTAGCAGGGTGTCTCTGTTGGGGGGGTTAGGTGGCTGTGATTATTACTGGGGACCTCTATAACACATCCATGTAAACATAACTCATTATCACTGACATTTTCTATAAAAGAACTCTGAGGCACATGCAGCCTGTGTAACTTGCCCAAAGATACACAGTAGGTAATTTGAGAAGAGAGATCATGGCTCCAGTTCTTGTATCATCAACCACTGCTGTACTGGTCCCTCCAAGCTATCTACAAGTCATTGCTAACTTTCCTAAAAGTTGCTTAAATAGCATGTATTAGGAAGAAATAAACCCGAAATTCCTCCAGGCTCTTCATCTTCTGCCTTCTGCTGCATGTTTCCTGGTTATGAGCTTGAGGTCGGGGTAGTTACGTTTTACTACAAAGCATCATGACCAAAGCAACTTAGAGAAGGAAGGGTTTATTTGGTCTTACAGTTCTAGAAGGATAAGATTCCATCATGGTAGAGAAGCATATCAGCAAGCAGTAGGCATGACAGCCACAGTAGCAAGTTGAAAGGTCACATCTTGAAACACAACAATGGAGGACACACACACACACATACACAGAGGGAGAGAGAGAGAGAGAGAGAGAGAGAGAGNNAGAGAGAGAGAGAGAGAGAGAGAGAGAGAGAGAGAGAGAGAGAGAGCTAGAAATGGTGCAAGTCTTTAAACTCGAAAAGCCTGATCCTAGTGATGTTTTTTCTCAAGCAAGACAACATCTCCTAAACCTCTAAAGAGCAACCGTGTTCAGCACCAGATCTACAGGGACCAACTTGGGACTGAGTCCTCGAGTATCTGAGACTATGGGGGGGACATCTCTTTTAAACCATCACAAGGCCCTTCCAGGTTTGCTAACTCATGATGAATCTACTTTCTGTCATGTCAGAAAGCTTGTTGCTGCTTGCTGAGCCACACTAAGTCATAGGGGGAATTTGTGGGGTGGATTTTAGTAATCCCATAGCTTTAGGGAGGCCCTATACTTCAATTTTTCTGTCTTTTTAAAAGTTTATGTATGTTCTGGCATAGTTATGAATAGCTCTTCCATTCACTCAAGAATGTCTCAGTCTAGATGTCTTGGTATTGGAGTGACAGGTTTTGAAGGCGATGCAGTTTCCGTTGACTTTCATGGTCTCTTATGATGGTCAGTTTTGTGTCTATTTGGCTAGGGTAGAGTGCCCAGTTACTCAATTAGACATTGACCTAGGTGGTGCTGAGACGGCATCTTGTAGAAGTGACTCAAGTCTATAAACAGTGTACTACAAGTAAAGATTATCTTAGATAATATGGCTGGCTAGATTTAATTGGATGAAAGACTTTAGAAGCAGAACTCATGCTTCACAGAAGAAGCGGGTAAAGATTATCTTAGATAATATGGCTGGCTAGATTTAATTGGATGAAAGACTTTAGAAGCAGAACTCATGCTTCACAGAAGAAGCGGTGCTGCCTGTGGATGGAAGGACTGGTCCACACCCACATGTCCTCACCCAGTTTTCCTGAGGCTCTGCCCTGTGGGGGTGATGGAGTCTTGGTTCTCAGACGGTTGAAGTATGAACACTTTGCTTTCACAGTAACTCTTCACAGCAGAGAACTGTCTCACCTAGAAGTTCATAACAGTCCCCATAAGGATACTGGGGGTTCTGAAGATGGGGAATGATAAGAGGGGAGTGGCGGTTAGGAGCCCTGGCAGAGGGATGCTGATATGAAGGGCCGTGGAGATGGAGAGGGTTCAGAGGGAATGGAAGACAGGAAATTACTGAAAGGGTGTGTGTCAAATGGAGGTCCCAGCGAGGATGAAAATGGCCCTACAGGGATCCATGAACAAGGAAGTCAGAGGGAGAGCTTGTCAACCTGGAACTTGGAATCAGAGTGACGGATTTTAAAGGTGAGGCAGTTTCCACTGACAGCAATGTGTGTGGTACTGGATATGGGCAATAGGCCAAAGGGTCTTAGTAAAGGACCTGAGTGATCTACACAGACATTTATGGGGCAGAAGATAAACCCAAAGTTATGAGAAGATAAAAGCATGGACAGATAAACGCTCTCAGTGGAGTTTTTGTGACTTGGAGCCTCTTGCAGGAAGGAGTCTCCATGACTACCTGGGACTTCCATTTGCTAGGGAAAAGCCCAAGCAGACTCTTCCCCATTTCATTTCCAGTAGTGCAGAAATGTGTGTGTGTGTGTGTGTGTGTGTGTGTG
>LOEQ01000426.1:555524-586019 GCA_001685075.1 Bramus lutescens | reverse complement strand
CTGAGATCAGGTGGCCCTGCCTGCCTCACCTTGGCAGTTCAGGTTTTTGAAAGGCTGGTGACAGGGGCAATCATCTGTACTCGGCATAGCAAACCCAAACACGCTCTGAAAGGCACAGCTGGGCCAAGCTCCGCAACTTTATTCATTAGGCAGTTAATCTGGAGGCTGTCAGCCTAGGCCACAAGGGCAGGCTCAGGCAGGGAAGCCATGTTTGCAACAATTCAATCCTGTGCCACAAATATTCCCGAATCTGGGCTCTGCACAAAGCCCTGGAGGTGGCTGCCCAGGAAGCAAAGGACAGGACAGTTTCTGTCCAAAGAGCACAAGTGCTAGCTGCTCTAGATGCCACAAAGGGGAAAAGGAAGGGCAGCTGAAGTCCAAGGTTGGATGCAAAGCTATCCATTTGACCAGTGGGGACAAACAGGAGAAGTCCCAAAGCTTGAATAGAATTTCTTCTTCCTTTTCCCTTTCTTCTGTGTAATAGATGGAAAATCTCTCCTTACCTTTGATGGTGTTGTCCTCTGACTTCCCAGATGTGAAAATATTACTTTGGCAAACTATTGGCAAAGGACCCGTAGGCGTTGTGGCTCAGTTAAGGATGTAGAGATTGCCCTGGAACCTGCTGTGGGGCCTGTGTGAAATCAGGAGAGACCCTGTAGCGGGGAGACTGGAGGCCGACATTAGAGACAGAGCAGAAGATCCTACACTGCTGCTTTAAGGACAGAGGATGGAGTCCAAAGCTGTGCATCCTGAGTAAACTTTAGAAGATGGGGAAGGAAAGATGGCAAAGTCTTCCCATGAGCCTTCAGAAGTGGCACAACTTGCTGATGTCTGTTGACTTCTGACCTCCAGACCCAAAAGGACGCAAGAGTGTTGCCAGGCCAACTGATTCTGTGGTGCCCTGCTATAGTAGCAATGGGAAACAGACATTGGCATATTCTCCTTCCTTTTCTTTTCCTCTCCTCTTCTCTCCTCCTGTTCCTCCCTTTCATCCTCAATTCTGTCCTTACCTCTCACTTGCATTTACCTCCCTTTTTCCCTTTTTCCTTGCTTTCCCTCTTCCCCCTCAGTTACAAAATTAAAGCATATTGATTTTGTGAATTTCAAGGAATATGAAAAGGGATAAATTCAATAATTTCTCTGATGGTTCTGTTTTCCACCTTGATGAGAGCAAAGTAGCCCAGAGTTAGTCACTTGAGTTCACAGCTTGGCTCTATCACTTATTGATTGCATGATGTTAGGCAAAAATTTGATCTTTTTTGCCTTGGTTTGTTTATCTTCAAAATAAGGGAAAGGATATCTACTTCATAGGAATGATAGTTTATTAGTGCCTGGAAGAATTAGGTGTAAAAAGCACTTGTTGAATGGCAGTTCTTAGGGTCATTCTATGTCTTATTCTATTGTGTGCAAACACAGGCAGATCAGCTTAGACAAACAACACATATGGACTTGTCCTTAATAAAATGATATGGTATCATATGTACTGTTCTGCAAGAATGAGAAAAAGAGGGAGGGGAGAGAGATATACATATTATCAAGGACCTTGGTTGTTGGGTAAAGGAGGTGTTCTGGAGTTTTTTACCCGAGAACTGAAGGTTTAGAAGAATGAGCATCGTTCCTTAGTAGCCTCCTGACGCCACAGAGGCAGAGTGAGGCTGATGTGGGTGAAATATGGGCAAGAGTGCAAAGGCAGCTTGAACTGAGAGAGTGTCATGATGGCGGAGAGTAAAGATGGGGAGATGGGGAGAGAGAGACAGAGACAGAGAGAGATACAGACAGAGACACACACACAGAAAGAATATGAATGAACCAGGGTCTCAGGGTCTCATGTAGTCCAGGCTGGCCTCAAACTTGCTATAGAGTCTGGTCTGACTTGATTTGGTCTTGAACTTGACCTTAAGATCCTACTGCCTCCACGTCTCAAGTGCTGAGATTGCAGGTATACATTCTCATGCCTAGTTTATGTGGTTCTGGGGATCGAATCCAGGCCTTTGTGTTAGCTAGATAAGTACTCTACCAAGTGAGACATATCCCGGTCCACAACTGAATAATTTCTTGAGCTACTGAGTAGTAGACACCGATATTCCACACCGTGGTACCTGGGTGCTGGCTAGTTTTTATGCCAATTTGACACAAGCTAGAGTCATTTGAGAAGCAGGAATCTCAATTGAGAAAATGCCCCTACCTGACTGGCCCATGGTCAAGCAAGCCTGTCATACTTTTTCTTGGTGGATGATTGATGTGGGAGGGCCCAGCTCACAGTGGGTGGAGCCACTCCTGGGCTGGTGGTCATGGGCTATCAGAAAGGAGGCTGAGAGCAAACCTTGAAGAGTATGCCAGTAAGCAACACTCTTCCATGGCCTCTGGATCAGAACCTGCCTCCAGGTTCTCACCTTGTCTGAGTTCCTGTCTTGGCTTCCCTTAACATAAGCCAAATACCCCTTTCTCCTCAAGCTGTGTTCAGTCATCATGTTTTATCATGGCAATAAAAACCTTGACTAAGGCACTCTGCTAGATTCTTAGGTGCCTTTCTTGACTTTCATTTTTGTCACTGCTAATATACAGTTAATACAATACTATTAATGAATTTTGCTAGTCCATTCAGAGTTTCTTGGGCTCTCTCTATCACTCTTGTTTTCTAGGTAGTAATGAAAGCATCTTATCTTTGTAAGGGACTCCCAGATTCTCTCATCCCCAGCCTGGGTTGTGTTTTCTGGTTTAACACTCCTTTTAAATACTTCACACTGTCCTGTGGCTATCTGTGCATTTCCACATCACTCTCTATTTGCCTAATTATGTACACTTCTCTTCCACTAAATTGTGGAAGCCTAAGAGTAATGCCTGGGCCTTACTCATCTTGGGATTCGCAATGCCTACCCTTTAGCTTGACCTTTTAAAACACACAGGGATGCCATTTTGAATGAACCTGGATAGAACAGGTAGAGGAGAATGACCAGTGTTAGAAACATGGGTTGAGCCTCTGGTTAGAGGTCAGAGGTGCAGAGACAGAATGTAGGTATCTTTCAAAGATGCAAAGCAATGTTTTTTTTTCAAGGATCCCGACTTGGGAGAAGGTTTAACATTTAGGGATCAAAGGATGGATACCAGGAAAAGTGACCAAGAAAGAGTTCTCAGAGAGGTAGTTGGGTATCCAGGCTGGTTACATAGCAAGGAAACCAGCAGGTCTTGAAGAAGAGGGGGGCAGGTGTGATGGACATTCTTTCTTATCAACTTGACTACATCTAGAGTTAACTAAAACCCAGAGGCAGGGTATGCCTGTGAGAGATAATTTAATGTGGGAAGATTTAGTTTTAATCCAGATCTTTTGAGGTGGGAAGATCCACCTTTAATCTGGGCCACTCCTACAGAGAGGACAGGAAAGAAGGAAGCTTGCTTTCTTTGCTTGCTTGCTCCTGCTCTCTCACTAGCAAGTCCATTCATTCACTGGTATGAGAGTCTACTTCTTCAGGATTCCACCATCTACTGAAGACCAACTGAGACATTCAGCCTTGTGAACTGAATGACGACTGGATTCTTGGACTTTCTGTTGGTAGACATCCATTGTTGGATGAGCTGGACTGTAGCCTGTAAGTCATTCTAATAAATCCCACATAGATTAATTTTGTAAGTTCTGTGCCTCTAGAGAATCCTGACCAACACAACAGGCGATAGAATCCAATGCTGTATGAAAGTCAGGTAGTTGAGTATTATGTTATTTCTTACATTATGACAATGCTGGAAGCAACTTTTTTGGGGGGGCAGTGCTGGTGATTTCAGAGGTGTCAGTCTATCATGGTAGGAAAGGTGTGCTGGAGCACAGCAGCTCACATCCTGCACACTAGAAGCAGAGAGAGAATGCCTACATTAATGGACAGTTTCCTTTTGTTTCATCCAGGCCCCCCAGTATGGTGACACCCACTTTCAAGGCAGGTCCTCTTGAAGTACTCCCGTGGATACAGTGGAGGTGTGCTTTACTGATCTCTAGGCACTTCCCAACTCAGTCAAGTTGATAGCCAAGCTTAACCATCCCACAGGGCATGTGTTTGGGAGATTGGTCCTGAACTTTGTGAGCTGAGGCAGACAGGGAGAAGGGGTAAAAGAGGGTTAGGTGGAGGGACTTTTAATTCCTCTGTGACCCAAGGTGCCTGGAAAGGAAAGAAAAGAAGGGTGAAAAAAGGGTATCTAGCCAAATAGTGGGGTGACTTCGCTTGACTACGGAATGAATGAGAGGGACCGTCAGAGACGGGGAAGTGGAAGAGAGGGGGTCAAGAGAGGGGATGGAAGCTCAGGGGAGGGGGAAAGAGTTCTTCTTCACTAGGTATGCTCTGCTAATCTCCTGGGCACTTCCCTAGGGAGGGAAGGAGCAGGCACAAGGTTGATGAAGCAGGAAGCAAAGCTGAGGTGGCCACAGTGCTGGGAGTGTGGTTGATGATGCAGGAGGGCGGAATCAGCCACCCTGGGGACTTTAAGAAGGTCTGAGGTACTCAAGTGGTCCCACTTGACTATTGGCTGGGCTCTGGTAAGGACTTGTTTTTCTAGTCCTGTTGGCCAGGAGGCTGGGGAAAGCAGGGCAGGAGGAGGTGAGGAGACAAGGTTTGAAGACAGCTGAGCTGCAGCCGGAAAGAGGATGAGACAGGAAGGCAGAGAGGGGATCCTGCTTCTCCTCTCTTCTCGTCCTGCATCACTGCTTCTTTTCCTTTTCTCTCTCTCCTCCTGCCCCGACTCTATTTACTCCGTCCCATCTCCTCTGTGCGCACTGGCTGTATTGGGGGGTAACCTCATCTGCCTGTAATCCTGCATGCAATACTCTTGACCAGGTCGCAGAGTCCTGTGTGTGAAATCATACCACCTTGCTGACGGCTTAAGAGCTGTCAGAGTTCCTACTAACCCGACCTTGCTACAGCTTTACAGAAGAACATCTATCTATACTAAATGCTGTCTCCTGATTCCTGATTGGTTTGGAGGAGGATGAGGGCTGAAAAGAAACTATCCATGGGCCTATTATTTTCAGAGAGCCTCATACAAATCTCCAAATGTACTGGAAGTCCTCTAAAAGCAGATTCCAGGCATACTACATCTGTGTGCTCTCACTCATGCATAAGTCTGGAAGAGTCTGAGCTTGTGACTCTTTCACAATGGCGTATGCTTCCCAGTGAACCAACTGGAAACACGGTCCTGGGGTTGTCAGTTTGAGAGGAAGAGTAGAGCAATGGTCCTAGCGACAGGAAGACTATGGTCCTTTGTCCATTGTTGACAGCCTCTAGGTGCGGCTGTTTACTGGTTTTGGATTCATTATTGGTGCATGTGCCGGTCTTTGAGAAGTCTACAGATATCTGCCCTGAAGATGGAAGTCTTGTCAGCAGATGGACCAGTACAAGCTGGCAGAACATGCCTTGGTATTTTCCCTGTGGAGGAGTTAGGTCATTGCCTTTTGATCATGAATGCTGTCCACAGCCATATCATCAGGGACAACAGGTCTGCCTGTGTGCCAAGAGGCAGTCGGGCAGAAGCTCCATGGCGTTGTCACTGCCCCGGTGCACTCTAATTCTCCAATTCCCTCCCATGTCATCTTTTATATCTTTTCTTGTTGTGCTCTTTAGTTGCTTCTAGGCAGAGGCCAAGTTATAAGTCTTAGAGCCAGGGCTATAGTTGGGAAGCTTTTGCTTACCAAGACCCTTCTAAGAGGCACAGGGAAAAAGCATATCTGCTCAGCAGGCTGGTAGTCTCTCTTCCTAGGTTCAAGATCCCACTTTCTTTACAAGGCCCTTTGTTCTTCTCTCAAGGTCTTACCTCCTCTCCTGTCTTATTATGGACTCCAGTGATCCTTCACGCGATGCCCAGATACCTCAGGGACCGGAAACAAGCTTACCTATCATTTTGCCTATCTTCTTTCCTGTTGATTTCTTGCATTTCACAGATGGGGCATATTTGACTTATCTGAGCAACACAACAAAAGCAGAAGCCAGTATTTGTTTATAAAGTCTTTCTTGTCTGTACACTGCTATCCATGTTGCCTTGGAGAGGGTGGGGGGTCCAAGGACACATGCAGGGAGAGCCCCCACTTCCACCAAACTGTGCACCCATGGACCTTGCCCAGCAGGAAGTAGGAGAATGGGCCTTGTGTTGCAGAACAGGAACCTATCTTCCCTTTAGTCTCAGCCTGATCTATTTGTCACTTTGGATTATTTCCCTTATACCTGCACCAAGAGGCAGCACCATCAATTGCAAGGATTCCCAGGGAGCACTGTTGTGGCACGGAACACAAATACCATTTCCTCTCAGCTCCTGCTTTCACAGGACCTGCCTGAATGCATTTGTATTGTCTCCAGACCTGGCACTTTCAAACAAATGAAAAGGCCCCTGAATGACAAACCCAGCACATATAGTGGGAGGGCCATTTGCAGGGAAATGGTTGCAAGGAGACTCGGTACTTTATGAATATTCACTGGTGTGGAAACCTGCACATTGCTCATACGCTTTCCTGCATTCTAATTTGCCCATGAATGCAAATGAGTCCTGTTTGAAAAAGAGAGGGGGAGAGTGGGCTCTTTGCAGAACACCTAATTGAAAGATGTTTGTACATCGTGTTTGATATTTAGTAAACAGAGAGACAAATCTGATCATTTTCTAAATGAGACCTCAGAAACAATAAAAAATAATGATCACAAAAAATCTGGAGAGTTGGAAATGTGCAGAAGTAACTGCTTCCTAAAAAGAGGGACATAATTACCCTGTCTCAGGGTGCAATTAGTGTCCCAGTTCTACAAAGGTGTAGTTTGCTTATCTCCTCGCTAAACGCTTTGTTGAGATTTAGCTGACTCCTCCAGGAGCCGCACGACAGAGGGGATGGGATGGGCCCTGTGCTCAGGGTAGGCACTGGATGGTCCTGAGGGGAGAGGGGCTAGAAGACACGTTGGGAAGCACCTTCGTCCTTCTTTTAGACTGACAGATGGTTTCAGTCTGGGTTGGACTGCTTGCTGCTGCTTTCAATGCAGGAGTGTTACCTTTTTGGATTCATGAAAGCCACTCAATCAAAGATAAAAAGGCTGGCCCGTGTGGTAATCAATAAAATCTCTACTTTCAGCTGGAGTGTCTAATAGTAATTCTTGTCGTGTCACTACCTGGTTAAACAGTCATACTCTTGCTAAAAGCCCTATAAGACATAATAGATTCATGTGGCTTTGCTGTACTGTGTTGCGTGTGGCCTGGAAAAGGGAAAAGGGGGTTCTGGTTTTCTTGAAGACAAATGAGACGCAGAGGCATTGTGTATCCAAGTGTGTTCTCCCATTGTGGAGCATCTCATCCTAGCAGGGAGATGTCTTCTTCTGGTGGAGTTTGCCTGGGTGTATCCAATACATTCTTTACAAACCCTGCTCTGGAGACATTTTACACCTGCTCTTCAGTTATTCTGCCACATACATTTAAAGGCTGTGTGTGTGTGTGTGTGTGTGTGTGTGTTTTATTTCAAAAGGTACCAATTGCAAGCATTGAGGTCTGTTCCCGAGAATTCAGCAGAAAATGTCACCCATGCCAGGGCTGAAATGGAGAGGATGAACGACGTCAGAGCAGAGTCACAGGCAGGGACATTGGTGATGGCTTCTCATAAACAGATGGATTTGGAGCTGGGAGGCAGTGTTGATCTGAAAGTGGTGAGTGGCAGTGTGGTCTGGATCTGGGTGGGTCACTTGCGATTTCACCATCTGGGATGAGAAATAACTGAAGGATCAAGGTGCACTGCATTGACCATGCCAAGCAGACCCTGTGATCAGGAATGTCCCCTGTCAAGGCTTCTGCTGACCTCTCCTCTCCTGCGTTCCTTCAAGCTAAGGCCACTTCCTACCCTGTGCTTCCTTGGAAATTTGTCTGCTACTGTCACGTCGATCCGGAGCGCTATCTGGCATATCAGGAGGGATTGCAGCAGACAGAAAAATATTGAGTGTCTGACCCCTCACTCTCCTCCCCAGGAAAACCTCAGCAGATGTAGACAAGATTTTAATAGCTACATAAAGAGAAGTGCATGACAATCTCATTAGGGGAGTCATAATGGCCCGCCGGAGGATCTCAGAGGCGACAATACATCAACGTCTAGTTTGTTACTGCATCCCTGACGATGGCCATTTGCCCCTCCTCATAATTGCCCATTCATCACCCAATTGCCCAGCTTCCAATAATGCTTCACCCTCACTGGCCTGGGCCTCCCTTTGAGGCCTTCTACAATTGTTGACACCACTCTTTAAGTGTAGCTAAATCAGGACTGGTAAGTGACAATCATAAAAAAGCTGTTAGTAGGCCACCCCATTGCTTGCTGTGATATGGCACATTAGAACTCCTTTCTTCCC
Organism: Bramus lutescens; assembly: GCA_001685075.1. Taxonomy (NCBI): domain Eukaryota; kingdom Metazoa; phylum Chordata; class Mammalia; order Rodentia; family Cricetidae; genus Bramus; species Bramus lutescens. The sequence continues at coordinate 577,680 of LOEQ01000426.1, read as the reverse complement.
CAGTGGTCCCAGGTCACACTTCATCCAAAACCTAACATCTGCAGGAGGTCAAGGCAGCCAGGCCCATGGGTAGCGGGGAAGGCTTCCCAACCATCTGCCAAGGAAAAAGGAAGAATCTAAATAGTCCGAAGACCTTCCTTCTCCAAGTTATTTATTGTGGTCGAGGGTGAAGGAGCTATTAACGGGACCAGCACATTGTCTTCCTTATGCATCTCTAAGGGCAATGGACATAATTACAGTCAAAGTCAAAGCTGAGTTCATTTCCCCCCTCGGAGGCTTAAATGGCCTGGAGTCATTTCCCACTCTCCCTTTCCCACTTGTATCAGTCCTCCTGAGCAGCTGAAAAATTCAGCATTCCTAGAAACTACAGTGCTTTGTAAAGGTCACACGCCAGTTAATCTGAACCTGGGGTCTGGAGCCCAGTGCCCAGGAGCTGTGGCAGTAGCTGTCCAGTCCGGTGATGTGGGGCCAGCCTGCGGAGAGCAGAGAGCTGCATGAAGCAGGAGACAGAGCTCTTTAAATATTGCCCAGCGTTTCCTGGATCAGCATGATATTTAAAGATTTTTGTTCCACCTGCCTGCAAAATATAGAGTCCAGCCGAGAGGCAAGAAAATGAATATGGATTTCTTGCCCTTTCAGGGTATTCACTCCAGAAAATAGCCATTCCTTTCTTTTCCTTTTTCTTTCTTTTTTTTTTCTTTTTGCCGAGCTGGGAACTGCAGGCTTCAGGCAGCCACGATTACAATCATGCATCATGAATGAAGTGTGCCATTTGGAGAAAATCAGCCACTCATTCCATTTCAAAACCCCACACAAATCAATAGTGCTAGCAGAGGTTTGGGGCTGAGCTGGATGTTGTACTTGGACTAAAGTACTTTTTCAACACACTTCTGATACTCAGAGCAGCAGGCAAGGGTGGACTCTGTGCCTGGGGCTCAAACCAGAGGATTATCAGCCTGCAGAAGCTGGGTGAGTTCTCTACGTGATGAGCAAGAGAGACAGTGTTGCTGGCTCTTACACATGGCATGGTCACAGAACATGCTTCCTTGCCTGAGTTCTGTGTACTAGATTTTTACTAAGCCATGTGTTCAAAAAAGATTTATATGGAGTGCCTGGAGATAGGAGACTATCCACTATAGATGCAAGGCTTTCCTTTGTATAGCCTTCAGATGCCAACAAGGGAGATAGAAATGTTACTGGACGATTCTAATACAGCATAAAAACGCACAACACTTGGGGGATAGTCATCCTTTTCCTTCCCATTTTCTTATGGGAGAAATGCAGAACTTTAAATTATAGTTAAGCCCTCAAGGGAGTCCCCCTTCTAGGATAGCAAGCAATCAGCTGGGCAGTCAGACAAAGAAATGTTCCTGCCTCACCTTGTTCCCAGTAGCTGGTCTCCTTGTCCTAAAAGACACCACAACCCAGCTGCAGACACAGCCTCATGCTGATGAAATGTGAAGTCACAGCAGATGTGCCAGATAAGTGTTACGGACTTGAAGATGTTTTGGCAGTTGGGAGTTCTTGGGAGTTTAGAGGAGAGAGAGATGGTTAAGAGCCCAGGCGCTGCCAGATTCACTTTCCTCTGCACGGTCTTAACCATTCCCCTGGCTCTCATTACTCACATATGGACAAGACTCCTAAATCCTTGTCTTCAGCTGAGATATTTCCCATGAGCCTCTCTGTTGGCCAATCCTCCTCCTCTTACATCTAAGCAAATGCAAGTAGCGTTTGCTCCAAGAGGTTTTGGTCTTTGTGCCAAGTTAGATTTTGTCTCGCATACTCCCAGTATCCTGTTCTTTAGCACCTCAGTCATCACAGCCAGTCTTGCAAATACATGTTTAGCTACTCTGCCTCTTAAGGCTACAATGTCCTCAAGGGAGAGACTTTGTCTACTGAGCTCATGGTTCTTTCTCTAGGTCCATTACAATGCTGCGGATTTAATCTATATTGATATGTAATTTCTTATATAAATTATATAAGAACAACTGTCTAATTCTTCTAGGGAATAAAGTTAAAGAATATCTTCCATTAATGCTTCCATTCAGACCATCTCTCACATCAACCCCATTTGGTTAATTCCAGAGTATGATGAAACTGTGTCAGTATGCCATAACAACAGATTGTGGGGTCTTAGGTAGATTTTCTGGTGAATCAGAGGTTAACACAAGGCTTAGGTGGCAGCATGTTGTTTGAAGATAAAACACAAGTGTAGGAAGAAAGGAACCAGGAAAGGATGTGGAGCCAACTCCAGGTTATACACCTCTTTGCTTGCCATTGCTGTATGTGGTAAAACTACACACATTACCACACCAACCAGCCTACCATCCACCCACCCAACCAAACAACCACCCACACAACTAACTACCCAACCAACCAACCTACCGACCATCCACCTACCTAACCAACCACCCACCCAACCACCTACCCAAACAAACACCCACCCAACCACCTACCCAAACAAACACCCGCCCAACCAACCAACCAAACACCCACCCACCCAACCAACCAACAAAAGCATAGCTCAGCTTGTGCACTCATCAGCCATACAGAATATTTCTGGGTAGAAGTCATAAAAATCATGCCACAGAATAGTTCTCAGAAAGGGAAGGGACAAGAATGTGTCCTCACACTTCTATTCCTATAGTAAAAATTAGATATTATGGGGAAAGGACTTTCTTATATTATTATCTGGAGTGTGTATGTGTGTGTGTGTGTGACACACACACACACACTCTCTCTCTCTCTCTGAGAGAGAGAGAGAGAGAGACTGGCTAGCTAGTGAGTCTCTAGTATCTCTGCTTGCCGTCCCTGCTTCCCCAGCTCTAGGACTGCAGATTTGTACTGCTCAGCTGGGATTTGTTCTGTGAGTTCTGGGGACCATATAGGTTCTCACGCTTGCACAATAGGTACTTTCCAGCCGAGTCATCTTCTTACCACCTTAAAAGCTACTCAGGAAATCCAAGCCCATGCCTATGAGGGGCAGCATCTAAGTTACACAGACTGCAGAGGAAACTATTTTCTTTAAAAAGCGAGACCTGCCTCCAAGTTGGTCCTTGATTAGAATCTGGGGACTTGATTTTCAGAAGAGTTTTCACCATTTCCTGGTGAGACTGGCTCACTATTTCTAATTGGTTTTGTGTTTGTGTGAGCAGTGTAGTTTATATTGGACCACTGAGTTCCTCTTAGGAGTTTAGAATTTTGGTATGCGCTGGCAGGGAGCTGCCTATCTAGCTAGTTAGTCCTCAGCAAAACCTTCCATGACACTAAGTCTCTAGTGTACTTCCCTGGTAGATGACAGCATTTCACATGTATAGTTATTACTTCATACCAGGGGAGTTAAGAGAGTCCTTTTGGAAGCTTGTGCTTCATTTGCATGGATTTTGCATCCATATTCCTTACCCTTGACAATTTTTTCCCTGTACTCTCTTGCTATAATTGCTTAAAGTTGTGAATACTGCTATATGTTCTAAGTACTTGGTTGACTCCTAGGACCAGGGGGAGCCCTGGCACAGAGTATATACCTGACTTGAGGTGGAAGCACCAAGTTAGCCTCAATAATTGGTTCAGTAAGGTGGTAACTTTGGCGAAACAAGAGATGAGGCCAAAGAAGTGCAGAGATGTGTCAGATACATGCAGCAAAAGATTCCAGATGGACTTGGGCTGCTAGCAGCTGTGCAAACTGCTGGGTGAGTTAATGTCTCTATAGATCAGCTTTTCCCTGGATGAAGTAGTGAATATGCTGTCTACATTGCAGTGTTGTGAAGATTGGTGTTATGTATGACTTTCTTTCATCTGTTTATTTGGGGGAAAAGGCTTCTTTTTTTGCAATTAAAAAATTACAATATAATTGCATCATTACCATTCTATCTTTTTTCCTCTAAACCCCTCCCATGTCTCCTTCCTGTCCCCATCCAAATTCATGGCCTCTTTTTATTTAACTGTAGTTGTTACATGCGGATGTGACTATATCAATACAGCCTGCTTAGATTGGTGCTAGTTGTATTGATATGATTTCAGGAATGCCCACTTGGGTTAGCTAACCAATGAGGGGACTCATCCCTGGAAAGACAAATTGCTCTTCTCTGAAATCATTAGGTACTTGTAGCTCTTTACCTAGGGATGGGGCCCCAGATAGTTTTCCCCTTCCATGTTAGCATGTCTTTTAGTATTGTCATTTAGGTTTTCTAAGGCAGTTTGAGGTTCCATTGGTAGAGACATGATCCTGCAACAGACTTTCTGATCTCTTGGCTCTTACAATCTTTCCTCTTCTGTCATGTTCTCTTTGTCTCAAATAAAGCAGTTTTATTGTAGCAGCATCCGTCGGGGCCCAGCCACCCCAGAGTCTGTTGTCCTCTACATTCTGTCCCATTATGGTTTTCTGTGATGGTCTTCATCTGTTCAAAGAGAAGCTTCTTTGATGAGGGCGAGAGCTGTGCATATTTGTGGCTATAAGGGCGATTATGTTGAATGCGGCTAGGGATCATTTTGGTTTAGTAAAGTCTCAGTAGTAGATCATCCTTTAAGATCTATGACCTCACTAGTCCTGGGTAGTTGGCTGGGCTTAAAGAATAGACATGATTTCTGTCCTCCTGAGTGGGGCTTAAGTCAAACTAGACAGCTATTCATTACCAACAAGATACGAATTCTGCTAAAATACCTATGGGGATATCTTTCAATGCTTGTCATTGTTGCTGTTCACAGATATTGCAGTTGGATAGGACTATTGACTGTCTTCCTTCCCCTGGTAGTTTGTATAGCCCTTTCCAGTACAATAAAAGCTAGTTCTCAGGGAAGAGGTTCCAGGTCAAAGGCAGTTTGAATTCTGACTTCTATGTCCATAATGCGCAGTGTCTTCAGCAATAGGGGCTTACTGTAGTGACATTTCATTTATATTTTAATAAATAAAGCTTGCCTGGAGATCAGAGAGTACAAGACTTCCACTGGTCAGCCTTACAGTCCAGGCAGTGGTGGCGCACACCTTTAATTCCAGTAGCCACACTAGTTTACCATAGAAACCAGGTGGTAGTGGTGCACACCTTTAATTCCAGCACTAGAGAGGAATATAAGGGACACTGTCTCATTCTGAGGATCCCTGGAGGCAGAATCTCCATTTCAGACTGAGGTAGAGGTAAGAGCCAGTGACTGGCTGTTTTGCTTTTCTGACCTTCAGGTTGAACCCCAACATCTGTCTCTGGATTTTTATTACTCATCCTACATCTTACCTCCAACTTCTCATGGACAACTAAGGGAAACAGCACTAGCATATATTATTTTGGAAGTGAAACCCTGGGGAAAGGTTTCTCGCACCCCTACCTTCAGGTTATAGTAAACTGATGGAGTTGTAGGAAGGCTGGAGAGAATGGAACTGTGGCCGTGGGTGGAGATGGCCATGGTATGTGGGGAGGGAGTCATGGCTTCAATGTCTCCATTATCGGAAGGGGATGGCTTAGCAAGATGTTACCTGCTTGTAGGGCATGCTATGGCAGTAGATCTTGCTGGATATAGAAATATTCCCAAAGGAATTCTTTTGGAGTCCATCAGGTTATGACTGCTCAGATACTACTCTTAGATAATAGCTGTTGCATGGCTTTTCCTTGGGAGACAGTGAGGTTAATTAGACTGAAATCAAAACCAACAACAACAGAAGGATTCTATTCAAGTCCAGCTTAGTGAACCAATGAGTTTTATTGAGCCTTCTTCTAGAAGTAAGGTAGAGGACAACTGATGCGATCGTGGGTGATTTTAGGGGGTAGCTGTGTCCCTGAGAAGCCAACCACAATATGGACAGGGACTCTTGGAAGTTGTGTCTCAAGAGTTTCTTCTGTGACTTGGAGGCAGCTGCATCAGAGAAGATTCTTCCTCCTGTTTTTTGCTTCTGTGACCTCAAGGAAGGGGTTTGTGAGTCTTGTGTCAAGAGTCTTGTGAGTTCTTTAAACTTGAGGTTTTAATGAGCCTCATAATCTTGTTTTCTCCATCTAGGAAGACGAGGAGGGAATGCTTCAGTCTGGGAAAACAAACTCTATATTATTGACTGTCCAAGGCTTGACAATCCCAAGAGTATACAGAAAGTTCTTTTAAAAATTTAATGTGTTCATGTGTGTGTGTGTGTGTGTGTGTGTGTATGTGAACATACATGTGCATGCTTTGCAGGTACATGGGTACATGTGTGCCATGGCACATATATGGAGTCAGAAGATAGTTCTCAGGTGTCTATTCCACCTGTGGGGTCAGGGTATCTCTTTTCTACAGCACTGCATGTTCCAGGCTATGATCCTCAATCAGTTCTCCTGTTGCTGTGCCAGGGTTACAGATGTGTCACAGTACATCTGACTGTTTACATGGGATCTGGGCATTGAATTTGGGGCATCAGACTTGCGTGGCAAACATTTTCACCTGCCAAGCCACCTCTCCACCTTCCATTTGGAACATTCTTATCAGTCTCCTATTTTCTTCAACAATGAGGATTAGAATAATTTGTCTATAAACATTAGACTTTGACTAACTTAAGTGAGAACCTATTACTGGAAGCTTTCAGAGTGGCTTGTGAGGCATCCTGAACAACTAGATTTAATGTAGGGAAGAACCCAGGCAGATCTCAATATCTCAACTCTGAGCTTTCTAGAGTATTGGCCATCAGACGACAGACCTAACTAGTTGGCTCTCTTGCTCCTCAAAGTTGTAGGTCCTTTAGAGTAGGATTGTGATTGGGAGCTCAATAGGTAGAAATCAGGGGAGACAAAGTTCTCCAGAGGAAGGAGATGGCATGAACTGAAGCAGGTAGGACATTGATTCAGATCTGCTTTTCTAAAAGGGGCCTCTTTCCTACAGGACTTAAGCTACTGAACACTGCTTTGATTCTTGGACTTCTGGATCATAGCTCTACCTGTCTGTCTTAGTTAGGGTTTCTATTGCTGTGAAGAGACAGCACAGCCACAGCAACTCTTATAAAGGAAGACATTTAATTGGGGTGGTTTACAATTCAGAGGTTTAGTCCAGTATCATCATGGTGGGACATGGTGATGTTCAGACAGACATGGCGCTGGAGAAGGAGCTGAAAATTCTCAATAGTGATCTGAAGGCAGCAGGAAATGAACTGAGATACCCGGTGTAGCTTGAGCATATATGAGGCTTCAAAGCTCACTCTGGAGTGACACTCTTCCTTCAAAAAGGCCACCCCTACTCCAACAAAGCCACACCTCCTTATAGTGTGGCTTATGAGCTTACGGGGGCAAATTATATCTAAACTACCTTGGGATTCTTTGTCAGATTTTAATATTTGGGAGGAGCTTTCATATCTTCCATTTCTCTATGTCTTTCAAATGTATCCAAACACATGCGGATCTCCTGCTGTCATCTTGACTTGTCCTAATGGCTTCATCAACCATATTGCTTTCACTCTTCGTGTCTCCCTAAATCTTTGAAGATGCTCTGCTGTCTGTTTAAAGTGATTTTTGCTTGTTTAAGAATGCTTACTCACCTTCAAGCTCAAATGTCACCCCTTCCGTGAATCCCACCCTCCCTGAAGTCTTGCAATTAGTGGCAGAAGCTCATATACATACCCAGTTCCCCCGGCTGCTGGTAGTCTCATTACAATAAAGTGGCTACTAATTAGGGCCGGGGAGTCAAATAACCGCAGGTTTGAGTACCAATTCTCCTTGTATGCTCTATACTGACCTTGGACTGTGACTTATCATTTTGGGGACTTGTGTTTCTCTTCTTTAAAAGTGATTTTAATGTAACCATCTTCAGACGGAAATTAAACAAAATAGTACATGCAAAAAGGTTTGTACAATGCATGTGTGGCTTACAGTGAGTACTCAACAAATGTTGACTATTATTGTGGTATTGTCCTTCTGTCCTGGGAAGATTGTGTAAATGAATTAAAGTGTGGAGAGTTTCAAAATTCCCTGGGGCAAGTGGAGTAACTGTAACATGCAAAGTCTTGGAAAGCCCCTGGGAATAGTCAGCATTGAAAGTCTGCTACTGTAAAAGTTGTAAACAGATCTGAAAATACTAATTAGACAAGGGTATAACTCGCTATCCTAAATAATGAAATATATTCGGTGGTTGTTCATGGTTCAAAACAATAAATTCTAAATTAGTCGCTCAGAGCATTATTAATAACTAAACACTGGCTGCAAACACATGGAAGTCACGCTTTTGATGCTCATGAATTTAGTAACAAGAGAAAATACCAAGTTCAGACCCCTTTGAGACTAACTTGGCTCAGTGAGCTAGTCTGGTTTAGTGGAGAGACCTCAGCCTTAGACTGAGAACACCCCAGTTTGAGTCCTGACTCTGTTGCTTGTTGGTTATGTGACCTTGGGTTCAGCACAGGCTTTAAGAACCTTAACCTCTATAGTCAGAAGACACTTTCTCATCAGGCTGCTAATTCAAGGACAATGTAATCTACAAGAAAGTAGCTGGAACAGTGCAAAAAATGCTTTTTAGACTATAAAGCATGGCTGATTCAGGAGTACATCTAGGAAGACAGAACATTTATTCATCTTCCTCCTCTTGTTACTTTCATTCATTGATGAGTACCTATTATAAAGCCAGCATTTCAATGGAGGATAAAATAGGCATTAAAACCTGTGACATCCATGTTCAAGAAACTAGGAGTCTAGGTAAGAAGACAGTGTTCAAACAGTGCATAAGCAAAGGCTTCTTTTGCCTGGTTGCTTCATTTAAGTCCAGGGAGACACCATGGAAGAGAGTGGTGAGGGGTCACTCAGGGCAAGCCATCTTGAGTGAGATCATAGATATCACCCTGCACTGCAATGGGGAAAGGGTGGCGGCGGAGGAGAACAACGGATATTCAGAGCCCAAAAGGAGTAAGACAAATGTGACAGCAATCCAGATGTGCTTAGAAATGACCAGTCAATCATCTCTTGGGGACACATTAGTATTAGGGCTGTCCAAGGGGCCATGAGACCTGCAGGAGAAGGTGTGGCTTCTCTATCCTAAGGGTTTTAGCACTTATCAGGGAGCAGGGACCAGTGTGAGAGACAGTACTGGGAAAGCCCTTGCTTCCTTGTGAGCTAGATGTCTCTTGTTATGGGACTGAACTGTTGGGTTGAGTCACTTGGCAAAGTCTGGCTAACATATTTCCACAGAAGAAGACTGTACCTTTAAATCCCCAGCTCAAGAAAGCATGTCAGTTTGCCAAGCTTCTGCTAAGCCATCCTGAAAAAAAAATATTCAACAGCTTTCACCAGCCAGAGGCTCCAATATCCAATCTCTGTCTCAAATGATAAATGACATTTGTCAGTTGACAAAGCGAATGGCCTCCGCCATTTGAGGACATGGTCCTGCTGTGCATAGCACTCCTGTTGAACCAGCCAAGAGCATCTTGAGGTGAGAAAAAGCCTTTTTATTCGCCAGTCTCCTAGAGATAGCCTGGAAACAAGCTGCCTTTTTGTTGCTCTGAGGGCAGCTCCTTGCTAGGCGCTGGCACCTTGCCTGAAAAGTACCTGTCAGGGCCAGAGACGATTTGTCATGTCTGTGAGACCCAATTAGCCAGGGGTTGGCTGGGTACCTTGCTGGTGGACATACACTTGAGCTGTATCTCTGCTGGGATGTTTGTTCCCTTTTGTAGGATCCCTTATTGCTTCAGAACCGAAGTCAACACGGCTAGATAAAACCCTACCAGACTGACGCTGGTGGAGTAGTTGATGGCTGGAAGTACATGATAGGAAGAGAATAACAAATTTCACCATTTTGGTGCACTTTTGGTACAGTGTATTTAATATGCTCAGTCCAGCCTGCTGGATGATAGGACCATCCCCAACCATTATGACTATTGAAACAATTTCCTGACTTTGCTTCCAGGGATTGTAGAGAACCCCAAAGCACAAAGGAGTCCTGGGTCTCCATAGGTGCCCTGTCTTCCACCTAGTCTTAGACCACTTTGCTACTTTCCAGGGTCCTAGGGGCAGGGCAGGGTCTGTGCCTGTCTCAAAATTGGTCCCCAGTGGTATCTTATGGGCAGGAGTGGCCAACTGAAGTCCCATGGTTTGACTGTGCCCTAACTTTGCTTTCTAAGCTAGGTGCTCGCTCCTTGCTAAGTCCTGTGTGTGTTCTTCAGTTCAGCATGAGATCAGGAAGGGCATGGCGTGAGGTCTGAAGAGCTGGAAAGAGCTGACAAAATGCAATTGATAAGACAGGAACATCACCACGCTCTCACAGCAAACAGTTTCTAGAATGAAACATTTTCCAATTTGTTCTTGTCTAAGGGTTATGGAGTGAGGACAGCCTCAAAGTCAGCTGGTTTAAGCATCTGTGTCATGGTTTCTAGTACGTGGCACATTGGCTGTTTACACTTAGTTAAGTAGGGTGCTTGTAGAAGAATGAAGATTCATAGTCCCTAGGACCCATTCTGCCAGATCCTCTGGGTTTGGGATTAGGCATCTGAATATTCCATAATATTCTGGGTGGATCCCCCGAATACTCTATCTCTGTTTAAGAATCACGGTTACAAATTGCACATTTGTGAATGTCTTCAGTGGAGCAGGCCCCACTTCCTGTGGAGGAAGCCCTCTGCCTCTCTGGAAGGTCTTGCTTACCAACAGTATGATGTCATGGATGGGGGAAAGAGTCCCCAAATAGACACATTGATACTCTAAACTTATGATGTGGGATTCCCCTCTGTATGCTGTGAATAGCATTGGTTAATAAAGAAGCTGCTTTGGGCCTACTACAGTGCTGAATAGGGCAAGGTGGGAATTCCAAGCAGACAGAGGAGGAGTCAGGGAGATGTCATGTAGGCCCAGCAGAAGACAGACGCTAGTTGCTGGATGGAACCTTACCAGTAGGCCGCAACCACGTGGCAATACACAGATTGATAGAAATGGGTTAATTTAAGATGTAAGAGCTAGCTAGGAATACGCTAGAGTCACTGGCCAAGCAATGTTACAATTAATATAGTTTCAGTGTGATTCTTTCCGGTCTGGGAGGCCAGGAAATGAATGAGTGGCCTCTGACTACAGACTTATATGTGGTAGGGAGATTAAATGTAGATACTAGAGAAACTCAGTGAGAATTCTGATTTTTTTTCTATATCTGTATTGCTCAAATTTTTCTTTTACAGTTATTTGGGTAATTAAGAAAATAAAGCAGTACCAACACTGACTAGTGTAATTTGTGCCCAAGTATATTTTGCTTACACTTCTGTCTTTTGTTCTAGGGGGTGCTCATGGAGTCCCATTGAGCACCCAGTTCTTTTCCATCTGTTCAAATGTTTGACCGCTGTTGGCTTGACTCTTCTGTAGCACCAGCTCTCTGGCTCATGTGACCTTGGTTCCTAGACCCTTATGTGGTGGCTTGGTATGGAGTTCTGGAAAATTGTCATTCCTCATGTAAATGGAGATGCTTTGCAGGTCTACCAGGTTGTGGGAAGCATTATGCTTTGTGCATTGTACCAAGAGCTGTTCCCTATATGATTCAGAGGGAGGGTGCCATTTCCATTTCCTGGAGCTCACTCTTTCATTAATGCTGCTTAAGATTTTTTTTTTTTTGGCAACCACGTCATACTGACAACTCCTATTGAGCAGAAAGTCAGCTGAAAGCCCCACATCTCTTTCATACGGGCTCTTACCACCCTAGTCTGCTTTTACTAGCTTTCTGGGCCCAAGTGAAAACCTGAAGTTAATTCCTCTTAAACTTCATCTTGTTAGGCTTGCTTCATTGATCCAGGAGCCTGATGCCCCTTTTCTTTTTGGATCTTGACTTTGCTCTCAGCAGAAAGCCTTTTCTGCAAAGTTTGATTTTATTTGACTGCAAGGGGAAAAAAAATCCCTCTTTATTTTGAACTGGAGATTCTCCTAGCAAGTCAGTCTGAGCGTGGCATCTCCTAACACCCTGAACAAATGCAGCGCTTGCTGTCATCCCGATTGGACAAAGCTCTGCTTCAGGGTCTGCTACCTGCAGGTTGCTAACGCAGGTCCCACAACATATGCCAGGCTTTGAAAGGGAACTGTGAGGACAGAAGCCCCACCCCCAGACAGATGGGGGTCTCTGCTCCTCTGAAACACCCCCTGGGAAGACTTGACTGGAGCGTCTCTCCGAAATGGGATGCCTGTGTATTGTGAGTGGCTTTATTGCTCAGAGCATCTGGATATGTTGTGATAAACAGCATGACAGATGATTTTAATGCTTCTAGAATGGGTTGCCCAGAGAGAAGGAATAGAACAGAGAATGCTTACCTCCCTATTGCTTGGAACAGAGCTCATGAAGCTGCTACTAGATTTGTTCTTCTCCCTTGTCTTGGGGGTAATTTCAACACAAAGGTTTTGTGGAGGACTTAGGGAGGGGATGATTTACTGGGGGAAGCGAGCTAGATTAAGTGTTCATTTATGCCAGTATTCTTTGAAGTTTGGTAAGAGTCACTCTGCTAAGCATTGGGGATAAATGACAAGAATGCTGGGCATATGTTCTGGGCTCACAGAACTTCGAGTGTAGTCAAAGAGGCATATGTTAATAAAACAATTGCTTGAATACAAGTGTAATTACAATGGTGGGAGAGGCAGTCAGGAGAACATGTTGTTATGACTACGAGTCTACGAGTCTAATTTCAGTCTAGAAGGTCAGGGAAGGCTTCTCTGAAGAGGCAATACTGCTGGAAGCTGCAGGCTGAGTGGGAGGGAGCATGAGGAGGAAGGGTCTGGCCAGTGTGTGGGGAGCTGTGCAAGAGGGGACATAAGAAAACCCATGTGTCCGATGAGGGGAGCGAAAACGGAACACGTTGTCATGTAATGTCAGAAGTGTCAATAACGATGTGGTAATAATATTCATTAATGGCTTCAAGGTTGCTATGTTCCATGTACCATACTAACTGTTTCATATACACTAACTCGTCTATTCTTTCTAATGAACTTGAAAAATATTCACAAATTTCTTTTGTAGTGCCAACAAATGAACTCAGGGAATTATGCATACTAGCCGAGCACTATGCAAAGCATATAAATTCTTTTAAAAAACATATCAATTCTTTTAAAAAACACATCAATTCTTTTTATTTCTATTTTATAGGAGAGGAAATCGAGACACATGGAAGTTAAGGGACTTCTCCCAATTGGGCTGGGGCAACATTCTTCAGTGTCTTAGAGTTCCTTTTTAAGGCTTTTGGTATTTGCTTTATGGATCATGGGAAGCTAATGTGTATTTTAAGTGGAGAAGAAACATTTGTGTTTGGGGAAGCTTGGCAGCAGTCACAGACTCCAGGTGAAACATGCTAAAGGCATGTGTGTGAGGTCTGTGGCCATGGAAGGGAGCAGATTGGTTTGAAAGGAAAAATGAGTTTAGAGTAAGCCAAGACCTGTAAGGGATTGGGCAGAGAGATGGTATCAAAGGCTTTATTTTTGTCAAATTGTGAGTTCTTCTTTGGATTCATGAAGTTTGTTGAGTTTTGAGGGAGCCAATCCATGCTCAAAGGAAAGAACAGGACTCTGATTCTAGAAGGTGCTTATGGGATGGCAGTGAATGAAGGGACAGACTGGATGAGATTGCTCAAGAAGTGAGTATTTGGAGCATCCAGAGCACCTGGGATAGACCCTGCCTTCATGAGCTCTGATGAGTACTGACCATCCAGGGGAAGGTCAGCCTACGGGTGTGTGTGGGGTCTGGAATGCAAAGGAGGTGCCCGGAAGTAAAAGTCAGGAGAATGTGATGCCACCATTTATGGAGAGAATGCACTCATGGGAGAGGCTGTGGGATGAGTGCAGTGTGCCCCTGAAGGATGGCAATCATCCATGGGACCCAGCAACATGGGGATTGTGTGTGTTTTCATTGTTGCTACAACACTTTTCCACTCAGCAGCTCGAGACAACACAAATGTGTTCTCTTGCTATTGTGGAATCAAGAAGCTTGAAATCAAGGTGTTGACAGTACTGTGCTCTTCCAGAAGGCTCTAGGAAGCAGTCTTCCTTGTCTCTTCTCCTGGTTACTTGACTTGTGGATGTGCCATACTTGACTTGTGGATGTGCCATTCTCTTCTCTGCCTCCATCGTCATATGGCCTTCTTTCCTGAATGTCCATGTGTCTGTATTGTTTAATAAAGATGTTAAGCACATTAGAACGGACTCACCCTAATAGTCATATTAAGTTGATTGTATCTAAAGGAAACTTATTTTCCAATAAGGTCACATTCACGGGTTCTGGGGTTAGGACTTTAGCACATTGTTTTTGAGGGCACAGTCACCTCAAAACAGAAGCTAATGGTAACTTCTTATTTTCCCCAAGATGGGTTTCTCTGTCTAGCCCTGGCTGTTCTGGAACTCACTTTATAGGCTGGGTTACCTGCCTCTGCCTCCTGAAAGCTGGGATTACAGGTAAAGGCATGCCCCACCATCCACGCAGCTGTGCAGAGAGGCCAACTCACAGGGCTTCAGGTCTACTGCCAACCAGCATGATGGGCACACACCTTCTGGGAAGCTTGGCGGAGACAGCTGGGGAGATGCAACTGGGACAAACTTTTCTGAATGGATTAGAAACTCCTGAAGCAAAATTTGGAATTCCATTATGCACCTTGGTATCCTTCCAAAATGCAGATTCGTTTTGGATTATTTATGGAACTAGATGGTTGCACACCATAATCCTTCTCTTGCCTAAGGCCTCTGGGGGGAGCAAGGCCTTGGCGTGCGTCCCAAACAGACTCCAAAGAGAAGTGACTAGGTAGGATGTAGAGGATGGGGCCCTGCGGGTTGAGGCAACCCAACTAGAGGGGAAAAGAAATGTTGGTTCCTTGGTCTATCTACATCCAAGTGAATTCCACTGTGAAGCTGGCTGCAGGGTGAGAGCCAGGTATAATGACCCAGCCAAGTGTTCTAAGGTGTGGGAGGGTGACTTAAATCCAGGTGACAGTAATGGGATCTGGAGCAAGGAAAAGCTTTGGCCCTTACATCTTCAAATGCAATTACAGGTATGGAAACAATACACAAAAATTCTGACCTGCTCAAGGTTAAACTACCAGTCGGCATCTGAGCCAGTCAAGCATGTTGGTGTCCTGACACCCAGGATGAGGTGAAAATGAGCTTTTCTGAATACAAGGGGGCCCAGGGGAATACACACTTCCAAGCCTTTTGTTCTCACAGAGGGAAGTTTGCAAGACTGTGGTGGAGGACTCTCTGAAGAAGGGCAAACAGTTCCCAAGGGGGGAGGAGCTGCTTGCTGCAGGAGAGCTGTCGCCAGCAATTATTAATTCACTCCTGCTGGATCTGTCCTGGAGGCCTCCCATGCATAAGGGTGTGAGGCATAATGGCAGCAGGCTGGAGAAGCCCTGCCACATCTCAAAGGAGGAAGGTAGGACTTCTGAGCAGGTTGCTCCCTGACAATCCCCACCCTCGCTCCCTCCCTTTGAAGAAAGGAACTGAGATTTCCTTGCAGCCTGAGTTTAGGCTGCCTCGTGTGCGGGGTTCCAAGGATGGTGGCAGATCTTGGAGAAGGGACAGAAATGAGGCAAGAAAACTGTCACTTATGCAAAGCAAATCTGAGGTTGGCTCAAGGAGGGCTTAGCCCCTGTGTCCCCTTCACTTCAACAGAATTTGATGCAGACACCTGGGAAAGAAGGAAGAAGATGCCCAGGAAAGCATCTTTTATGCTAAGTTGCTCGGGAGGGTTGTGTGTACATGGGGAGGGCAAGGAGGCCTTTCCTCTGGAACCTTTTCTTGCTAAAATGGTCCACATGTCGGAATGCCTTTGGGGCAGAGGGGATTAGCAGACAGAAAAGCTGGTTCATTAGGTTTAGGCACAAGCCGAGCAATTCTTCTGGGATCTTCTAGAGGTCTCTAGAACTTCTTATTTGGAAGAGTCAGGGCACTTCAGGGAACGCTCCCAGGGGCTATTGTTCCCGTTTGTGTAGGCTACTCAATCAGGGGTGAAGCTTTGACCTGTAGGGACACCCTCCATTTTTCTGCCTACATCCCTGTTTTTGTGTCTGGCAAATCATGCTCTCGAAAGTACTAAAGTAGTCTATTTCCATAGCTTAGACCTTTCTCTCCCCCCCCCACCATACCTGCTCTGATTTCCTTAGCATAATTGACCATTGCAGAGACAGTTGGTTCATCAAATGGTTAAGGCAAGCAGAGAACCTGATGGGACCTGGGAAACCATGTAGGCCAGAGATTACAAACTCAACCCAAGAGTTTGACTTATTTCTTAAATTCAAACGTAAAGTCTGCCCAGTGGGGTGTGTCTTTTCTGTTTCTCCCTCGCTCTAGGATTCCAGGCTGTCTCCCAGTTACCTGCTAAAGTCAGTCAGTTTACTTGTCTGCCTCAACTGGGGTACATCTTAGATTTATGGAGCCCCCACTGAATGCCATCATTTTAAGTGACAAACTGAGGCTCAGTTGGTCTAATTGGCATATTTTCTTAATGTCCTTTCTTTCCAAGGAATATTGTTTTCTGTTTTTTTTTTTTTTTTNTTTTAAAGAAGTGAGCTGGAAGGGAAAGCCCAAGGAGTGAATCTCAAGTGAGGAGATATTGCCCAGGGTCTCCTTGGTTGTTTGCTGACTGGACTGTCCGAGCCATCTCTTTCTGGTTTCCTCAATTGTAAATCCAGGATGTTGGTCTACCTAGCCTCAGATAGTCTACCCACTTCGTCATTTGATTTTTCTCCTCACAGAAGGCAGGAGGCTCTCCTGGCAAAGGTTGCTGGCTGGACTCTCTGAGGACTCTGCATTTCAGCACAGCTTATGCAGCATCAATGACTGGATCAAAACACTCAGGAATCATTGTCTTTGTTGTCTGTTGGTTAATAGCTGAGACACTAATGGGGCTACTGTGTGATCTTTCCAATTTAAATAAAATGGCCTAAAACTTGGGTCGATGGTTTGGTAGCCTTCTCAGTTTTGGCTGCTTTCTGCATGGAACCCCATGCTTTGTGAAAAGGTGCTTTGCTCTAAAGTCTGTGCTGTTTCTGTATAGCACAAAGTACAACTGGCTTCTCTGTCCCTGCTTACTGGAGGTACTTTCCATTTCGTAGGGATTTCTCGAGTGATATTTTTGCTGTTTGTTGTGGGCCCTCTGGATCACACCTGAGAGCTCATGGTAATGAGGTAGTGAAGTAATGTGGAAACAATGGACTCCGACATCATTTATCCTAATGAGATAACCGAGGATACATGCTGCCCAGGCCAGAAAGATGATACCTGTCATTAGGAGATGGGGGCTTTGATCAGGAGAGGAGGAAACTGGAGAGTGTGTTCTCCCACGTGGAACCCAGCTGACGTCACATGACTCAAGTCAACACCTTTGTGTAATAAAACCCGATAAAAACTTTGCACATCAAAGCTTGCTTGAGTTTTCCTGCTGAGCACTATTCTTGCATGCATGCATTGCTGCACACTGATACATGTAAAGAGTAATGCATTCCTACAGACAATAGATGAGGCACACTGGGACCCTCTGGACTTTGCGTATGCCTCTTTATTCGATGGTTTTGAATATTATCTTTTTGCTATAATAAGCAAAATGTTTTCCTGAGTTCTATGAATTATTCTAGCAAATTACTGAAGCTGAAAGATGGGTGAGGAATTTGTAGCCAGCTGGCTAGAAGTGAGAGAAGTCTGGGGACCCCTCCCCCCAATTTGCATTGATATCTAAACATGGACAGTTCTATAGAGGATCTTGACCTGAAAAGTCTGGCCCAATTCTGGGTAGTAGAATAAAAAGAGGTAGTGGATACAAGGTCTCTTGTGTAGAAAGCCCAGGAAATCTCTACAGATGTCCCTTCCACATGTACAGTACACACTCTCCAGTAATTCTATGGGTATTTCTCCTGGCTCTCTCCATCCCCCTATTGGCCGAAACAATCAATTCTGGAAAAATCTACAGAGTCTTTGGAGATACCACTTATAGTTTTATTAGTGGCACTCAGAGTATTGATCCAACATGTAGACTCTGGAGCAGATGGCATTGGTTCAAATTTTGGCATCACCATTAACCATCCTTGGGACTCTGAGCGAGGAAAATTACTTAGGCTCTGTGTTTGTTTTCTGATCTGGAAAATGGTGATAATGACAATCCTTGCCTCATTTGTTAAATGAGTAATTATACACAAAACACTTAAAAGTTGCCCAGAGCATGGGGAGATCTCCATCAATTATTATGATTATTATTCTCTATTGAGCTTTACCAGTCGAGGCAGTAATATGTTCTCTAAAGTGCTTCATCTTTGGAGATGGATAGAGCTGGGTTCCAAGGCCTGCCTCTGTCTCTGCCTGGCTGCCCAGCTTCTAGCAAGATGCTTGATTCTCAATGCCCAAATTTCTCACCAATATAGCAGAGCTACTGATATTTGCAGCATTTTTCTTAAATGTATTAAATGACGTCATCTTGGCTCTTGATCCATGATAGATGCTCCATGCATGGTAGCTGTGACTACCAGCTCCCCTGGCTCTTGATTCATGATTGATGCTCTATGCATGGTAGCTGTGGTTACCAGCTCTCCTAGCAGGTGCTTGCAAACCTTTCAACAGTGCCTGAGGTCAGAGCGGAAATGAAATCTTGCAAGGTACGAAGATAAGCTCAGTAGCGAGTATAGGCGAGCAGGTGTTTTTGAGTTTCCAACCCTTAAAGGAGACATCAAGTTTGGAGTTGCTCAGGAAGATGCCTGGTGCCTCTTTGGTGGATGTTCCCACAGAGCAGGAGGGGGCAGTACCGGAAGCTCCGGGTTTATCACCAGGAAGGTAAAACCCATTGCGACTCTCAGCAATGGGCGCGGCTATTCAAATGCCACCCTTTTTATTTATTGAATAGGTATTTGACAGAAGTACACTCAGCAGAGCACATCAGCAGGGATGGTGTTTTACCAGCAAATAAATTAGAACCGCAGAGTTAGTGAAAGCGTAACTAAGTACATGGCATAAATATGTCATTTGGCCGCTATGAATTCATTCATGTATAGGAATCCTTAATGCATCTCTATCAAATCTTTAAGCGGAATGTTCTCTTTATATCAGGCTTGTGTGTTTTAATTACAGGCAGCTGTAACACGCATGCATTGTGTAGGAGCTGTGAAGTCCAGCAGGAAACCTCCGAGCTAGCCCAGCATGGAGGACCCCACGGTGACATGGCTGAACTCTCCCCTCCATCCTCCTGTAGCCTGGCCTCTTTCTCATCCAGCTGCTGGTGAAGATCTGAATGTGGCCTTGGGATACAGGATTGGGGTTGTGCAGGGGAGGAGAACAAGCTAAGGCCTGGGCAAGGCAAAGGAGGGGAATGAGGTGCTGGCATCAGCCATGTCTGCCTCCACCCCTCTGCATGTCCAGGGCAAACATTTCCAGAGTACTCTTGACTGGCACTTCAATTCCCCATTCCCTGCTGAGAAGGAGCTCTTTCTGAGGCTTGTGTTTGAAAGGATGATCCCCCCCTCCCACTGCCCTTCTCGTATTGTTTTTCCCCTTATGAAAAAGAAAGAAGCAAAATGGAGTCTCAGAAAGCAAAGAAAGAGGCTGTTACCAGGCTCATCCCTCAGGCATCAATCATTGGTGGGGGGTGAGGAGGTGAGGCCTGGAGTCAGGATGGGTGCAGCAAGGTCCCAAGCTGCTTGTTGAAATGCTGAGAAGTTTCCGTGTCTATTCAAATATTATTAATGTGATGGGAGAGAACTATTTCCCAAGCTTCCTCATGAATAATTTGTACCCCTAACACAGCTTCCCATGTTGTGTTCCCCCTTGCCTTCTCTAACCTCACAAGTACCACACATGTCTTTAATTGTATACTGTTGATGGCAATCTAGGATTGTTATTCTGTTCGTATTGGAGGTGCACAAATGCCCAGGTGTCGGAAATTCCTATACTGAGTACGGCATCTCTGATGTAGTTCTTCACGGCACTCATGGCAAAGGGTCCAGGGTAGAAGATTCGGACTCCCTCGCTGCTTTTCACTTCCAGATGATGTAAGAGAATTTGAGGGCTACCCGAGAAAGAAACCTGCTTCAGTCAGGTTCCATTAACCAAATTCTTTCTTGTGTGTGTAAGAAACAGTAAAAAAGCAAAATATCTTTTAGCAGTTGCTGGTGTTTCCCTGGAACTACAGACCAGTGGGTGGGAAGCAGAGAGTTGGGGGACAGACATCCTTTGTCACTTCATAGCTGTCAGGCCAGCTTGTTCTGTCTGACCTTCTACACTGACTCAGAGTCCTTATCCCTGTAGGCAACTATACCTGTTTCAGTTTTTGGCACTGGGAATGGCAAATATGCTTCTTTTCCTATTTTGCTGTGGCAGCGATGTGCTATTTACATGATATTTAGAAGGCCTTTTGAATTTAGAAGGCCCAGTCATGGGATGGAAAAGCTTTAGAATGGAGTTTGACTTTATAGGTTACCTCACCATCTTCCTCAGAGAACCCTGATTAAGAACTTCCATGAGTGGTGCAAAATGGATTATGTTCATCCAAGTGCCCAGGAGACTGCTGTCAATTGCACCGTTGGTAAGTACTTACCCATGACCTTCCCATACTCTTTGGTTTTATTTCGCTAGTCAGTATATCACTGTGTAGCAACCACTGGGGACATCTGTGGTGGCTGTTGGGATGTGCATATGTAGAGGAAAAATGGAAGGCATGAAGTGCTATTTCTAAAATTAAAAAGAAAGAAAAAGGTAGTTTTTAGTTGTTCCTATTTCTGGGTGGGAAAACCAATGGCTGAAATGTCTTTCTATGACATTTGATGAAATAAAATATGGACTATGGGCTTCCTACTAGGATCTGGTCACTTCAGGTTAGCCCGAGTTGCTGGTGAAGAGAATGTTAGGATGCTCTACAGTGCTCATTTCAGCATCCCGGTATGTCATGGATTAGTTAGAATCTACTGTTAGGTGGTACTGAGAAATGTATTTAGCATTGAGGAAAAGATTTATTGAGGAACAAGGAGGTTGATACACTAAAGAAGGTGCTTTGCCTGTTCTCGAAATGAAGGGAGACTCTGATTGTATGGGGGAGAGATTGTGCTGGTGGGAACTGGAGAATGATCCTGTTTCTAACGCATCTGAGATCCGTTGAGGTTAGAGATGGCTCTGATTCTGCGTTGTCCAGTCAAACAGTGAAGATGGGAATATAAGGAAACGCATGATAGATGCCTGGTTAAAGCACAGATTGTCTCTTTTTCTCTTTTAAAATATTTAAGTGACTATAGTAGTCACTTTCTTTGTTGCTGTAACTAAAAATCTGGCAAGAAGCAACTTAAGGAATGGTTTGGTTTTGCTTATAGTTTGAAGGGACAGGCCATCATGGTGGGAAAGGCACAGTGGCAGGCTCATGAAGCAACTGGCCACTTTGCATATGCAACTCCAGTTCATGGAATGGTACTGCCCCAATTTAGGGCAGGTTGTCCCACCTTAATTAATCTAACCTAGAAACTCCCAAATAGTCCTGCATAGGCAGATGCACATGGAATGACAACCTCAAGTGTCATTCTTCAGAAGATGTCTACTTGGGTTTTTTTGAGACAGGGTCTCTCACTGGCCTAGAGATTGCTGAGTAGACTAGATTTTCTGACCAGTGAGCTCCAGAGACTCATCTGTCTTTGCATCATTACCAGCTTTGGAATTACAAATGCACACCAGCAGATCTGCTTTCTCTTTATGGAGGCTAGGTGGCCTGAACTTATGCTTGAGAGGCAAATGTTTTACCAACTGAGCATAGAATGTCCCTATCCCCCCATTCTTAGTTTTTTGAGGCACCTTCCATACTGTTTCTACCATGACTTGGAGAGTAAAGAGCACTGGACAGAACAGTTCATTCATGCTGTACTACCTGTCCTTGAACCTCGCTGTCCCAAGGTACAACTTCCCTAGAGCTCTCTGCATCATGCATGTTAAAGGGGTTGGTAGAATCATTTAAGGTATTTCAATAGGACTTCTGGAGTGTGAGCATGCGTGTGGGTAGTTGGGTTGAATAATAGCCAATGGCTTAGAGAGAAGGTTGCCTTTCTGTTCAGATTCCCCAATGGGATTATGGAGTTCCTTTTCAGTGGTGGGGTAGCAGTAGCAACAACATTGCTTACAAATTGCCATAGCTCCTAGAAAATGTCATTTTGAGTAAGGTAACCCAGACCCAGAAAGACAATTATCACATGTACTAACTCATAAGTGGTTTTTAAGCATAAAGCAAAAAAAAAAAAGCCTACAAATCACAATCCCAGAGAACCTAGACAACA
>LOEQ01000426.1:534701-555398 GCA_001685075.1 Bramus lutescens | reverse complement strand
GGAGAGGCAGGGAGGGGAGCAGAGAAAAATGTAGAGCTCAATATAAATCAATAATAATAAAAAAACCCCAACAAATTGCCATAGCTCCAATTCTAGTGTAAGTCATTGATCTCTGGATGGGTTTCTCTTACCACTAGGTTGACCCAATGATCTCAGAGGACACTGCAACATGGGCATGGAGTTACGGAGTGAAGCTTAGACAAAATTTGTGGGGGCTGGTTCTGTGGAAGGGAGTGTGTGTCTATGTCAGTGGGTGGATGCAAGATACAAAAAGAGCACACAGGGCTGAAGTCTTTCCCAACTTGCAGACACCAACCTTCCTAAATCATCATGAAAAAGCCACGAGAAATCTGGCAGGAGAGCAGGGTGCAGATTGCCAAGAGAGGGTACAAAGCTCCATTCTCTTTCCACAAAACCTGTAATGAACTGGAAGGGCTGGGTGGAGCTGAAAAGCAGATTTCCTGCCTTTGCTGAAGTTCCTTTTCAGCCTGGTTTGCCACAGTTTTACAATGTGTTAGAATTTACATTCACATGTTTGTTAATCCATTCTTCAGCACACTGAGAGGTTTTTATATGTCTGACCTCAACCTTTGCCATATGGTGTCGCAAACTGTGCAACTTCAGACGCGGGCGGGGGCAGGCCTCAGTGGGACACATAGGAATTCTGTCTTGATTCTTGGGAGGTCGTTCCCACAAAATCCTTTGAAAGGGAGAAAACCCCTTGTGTATTAGGCTGCTATGTTCCTGGTCCTGATTGGTGCTAATTTTCATTAGAAATGTTGGGGGGAATTTGTGGGTCACTTGTTGCAGATGCTAGACCTGTGATTTGACATTTTTCAGGACCAAAGATCTCACTCACTACGTGAGCTCTCAAAGGATAGGAACTGTGACTAGCTTGGCTCAAGACTGCACATACTCTACTGGACTCTAGGACTTACTAGATACAGAATTTCTAGAACAAGGAAGAGCTTCAAGACAGGTGCCAACACTGCCTGTTTTGAGGTAGAATGACAGAAGAGTTAGAAGGATTAGTTTCTTAAAAGTTAACCAGACTTACTAGTCCTTATATAGGACAAATTCTGAAACTGTAATATTTCCTTGAGTATTTCATGAGAAAAGACAGAATTAGTTATTTGACCGTTTGAGGCCTGAAAGTGCTTTGAAATGAATCTTAGCCTTATTGGTTCATTATAGGGACAAGTGGGAGAGATACAGGCTAAGGCCAATGTGGGTGTCCTAACAGCAACACAACCAAGAGAGCCATGAAGTCTGGGGCCACTATATACATTTCCTTCTTCCCTAGATCTGTCTCTTCCTGTACAGGAACAAAATCAAACTGTCACATCAGATTGTGTCTTCTTCCCAAGGTCTCCCACGAGAGACAGACACAGACTCGGCACAGCGTTTCATTATCTTGTCTTTCTCAACTGATATGTATTGTCTTGGGCCTTCCTGTGTGTAGGCCGGTTTCCACCTATTTATTAGTGCTGACGTTTTAGACTAATCTGTAACCCGAGAGAGGCTGCTTCCAGTCCCAGTGACGGCAGAGCTCTGTGGCCTTTGTTCATTCAAGTGCATTATATATGCTTAGTATATACTAGGTGCCAAGGTCTGGCAGTGATGGAGATGGAACAGGAACCCCCAATTTTGCACTTGGGTACTATGCATGGCTTACTCTGGTTTGATCAAAGTAGATACCATCTTTATTTCTGGAGCAGAGCTTCTGAAACATTTTGAATAAGTATGTCTTCACCTGTTTTCTTCAGGATGTGCTCATTAATCATGTAACAGCAAGTCCAGGTTGTATACGTATAGCACGCAAAGCCTCATGGTTTTGGAAGCATATAACTCTGTTATCTGTACTGGGTCCATAAAGACAAGATGAGGCATCTACCTCTGACCTCTGTTGACTGACAGTTTTCAAAAGAGGCTCCCTAGATGACAGTGGCATGCAGGGGCCGGTATGTGCTCACATTTCAGTTCCATAAAAACATGAATTAATTCAAACTCCATTCCCTTTCCATCTTTCTCCACCGTGCTCTGGCTTGGCTGCTATGAACACAGCTCTCATGGCTTCCAGTTTGGAATCCAACTTCTCGTATAGAATGCTCCTTAGCTGCCAGCAGGAGCATGGCCCGTGGCTACTTTTTCTTTCTGTATTTTTTTTCTCTACAAACCTCTTTTTTCCTTAATTGATCAGTTTTCCTGTTCAGAAACAGATGTAATCAGAGATATTGCTTGGAAGCCTTTCTGGGAAGTCATTGGTTCCGTCTGCTTTAGACAGGCATTAGATTGGACACCCTGGGGGTTGCTTTCCTTTTCAAGAAAAATTAAATGACTAAGTAAGCGGGTGCTAAAACACACTCGTGTTACTGCTTGGCATTTAATTGAGAAACTTGTTAATGTGTCCTTTGAACTCTTGCTTTCCCCTTCCCGGAGGATTTGCTGATGAATTGCTGGAGCTTTGCTTTAACGGCAGCATAAAAATCGCAGTGTGACTCCCGGTGGCAAAGCTGTGGGCTCTCAGAATGCAAATTGTGGTTTTCACTGCATTCAGTGGTCTGGGGATCCCCACAGCAGCACATTCAAGTAACTGAGTGTTAAGGAAAGTTTCCACTTTGGAAGGTTTCTCAGCTCTGGGCATCTCAAAGCATCCTTTTGGCTGCTGGTATTCACAGTTCCCGTGCTTCATGAAGCTGGTCTGTAAGGGAACTCAGCCGCAGGTGGCAGACAGCTAGAAATTTCTCTCCCTGGATGGAGACTCCTAGTGGGTGGAGTCAACAGGTTTGAGAGCAAAGCAGACCTTGTCCCGAATCTGCCCGCTGTCCCCCAGCTTCACGATTAAAACCCAATAATGCTTCAAGCCTCAGTTTTTGCTCTTATAAAAAATGTTAGCAGTAGGCGTAATTCTAAGTTTATAACTTTTGTGTATGTGTGGGGATAGGGAGAGGAAGCCCTCTGATAATATTCTTCAGAGATCATCTGTCTTTCTTTTGAGCCAGGGTCTCTCCTTGGTCTGAAACCCATGAAGCAGGCCAGGTTGGAGCCCCAGGAATTCTCTGTCCTCTCCCACTGAGAAACCTGTCTGGCCACCCAGTGCTTTTCCCCCCTGGATTTTAAAACTATAATTAAGAAAATTTTTAAATATTAATTTGTCTTTGAGTGTTTGCTCGCATGTATGTAAGTATACCCACACGTGCGTTGGAGGAGAACATTGAATCCCCTGCAACTGTAGTTTCAAATGGTTGGGAGCCACCACGAAAGTGCTGGGAACAGAACCCTGTCCCTTGCAAGAGCAACAAGTACTCTTAACCTCTGAGTTGTCCTCCAGTCCCTTAATTGTCTTTTTTCCCAATGTTTTCTTTGATAATTTCATAAGGTGTATAATATATCCTGGTTACTCTTACCCACCTCCATCTATCTACCCTTCAACTCCACACCTCCCTTCCCCATTTCTCTACAAGTTCTTAACAACATTCCTGTCTTTTTGTTTTGTTATCTGAACTACAGAGCTTAACCAGAATCATCTGGGTGACCATGGGTGTAGAACTGTCCATTGCAGCCTGTGTGCTCCTCTGTAGACCATAAATAATTTTCTCCAGGAATCCGCTACTTTAAAAAAAAAAAACAAACCTTGATTTCTGGAGAACATGTTACCAACTGAGCTACCTCTTAAGCTCCCTCTGCCCCGCCACAGTGTACAATTAATTTGAACGAATTTATAACTTTTGAAAATTTCTGACAGCTGAACTTCCTATGTCCTATAAGGCTGCTCTATTCTGTCAGTGCCTTCCAGCCAATGAGTGCGCCTTTTCACTCCTGCTGGCATCTTCCAGTGTCAAAGGACTGGACAGCGGATCTTTCCCCTGTGACCACTGTCCACCCACTCTTGGATCCATCTGAATCTTGGCCACTTACTAGCTTCGGTCAGATACTTCTAAGGAATCCCTTGCTCCTGTCCACGTGGCTCAGTCAGGTTCCCTGGCTCTATCTCTGTTCTTTCATGGAGCTCCTGCAATAATTGTGTTGTTTTCAGGTGACTCTGGGGCACAGAATTCTTTCTTGTTGCTGGGGTACCATTGTCCCGACTCATTGTCCATTTCTCTCTGCAAGTCTTGCGCCTCCCTGGGCTCTGCTTGTCAAGAGGCGTATGATGTCCTCTGTGGGGCCCAGCGGCAGCCATTGTGTCTCCCCTCCCTGTGTCTTCCTTCTCCCTAACTAGGAGCAATTTTCCCCGTCTCCAGGGAAACCTGTGCTCTTAAATTCCACACAAACATTTAACCTCTGCCCAAGGTCCTTTCGAGTTTTATAAGAACATCAAATTTTGGAATAGAATACCGGAACCTCTCCTCAATTCTTTTCTCTACTTTCTGCCTGTTTCATCTGCCCCCCTAATGTGATGACTATTGACTGGTCTAGCTGTTTGAATTGGGAGTGGTGACTAAGTGAGGGGGGAAAAATAGCAGCCAACTACATAGTGCAAAACAGAAAATCAATGAATAATTCCAAATATTATCCTGTCACACAGGGATAATAGCATCCTCCCTGAAGCATTGTTGAAGAGTTTAGACTGAATGTGAAATGCTTATAGTGAGATGCTCAGAGAATAGGTAGGAAAGGGACCCATGCTGTCTCTGTGTCCCCTGTGGTTCGCAGGGTCCCTCCTGCTCAGCCACTTTCTCCTTTTGTTTTCCTTTGCCTCTCTTCTTTGCTCCCCATTTGTTTGTCAGCCACTGGGGAATCACCCTGAAGCTCCCTCCTTTAGCTCCTTAAAAAAAATCATTTCTCTAAGTTTGTCTTCTCCCCCCACTCCCTCTCCCTCTCCTTTCATGCAACACACACACACACACACACACACACACACTCACACACACACACACAGGCTTAGCTTCCCACGACCTGATAAGACTGAAACGCCAGCCTGATGGCATAGCCTATGCAGCTCTCAATCTCTGGTTGCCTTCATGGCTTCCTGGCAGCCTTCTGGCTAGCCTCCCCTTCTACCTCCCTTGTATCTATTGATGTTGCAAAGCTGTATCTCCTTCCACCGGATGTTGACGATTGTCATGCCCACTTTCTGTGTGACTTGTCCTCCCCGTTTAGGGCACTGGATGGCGTGACCTCTGAGTTCCTCATATTAGAATTCTCTGCCTTCTGCTCCGTGTTTCCTCTGCCTCCTCTCACAGCATAAGTATCCTCGTGTACTTTCTGTGTGCTTTCCTTTGTCCTCTCAGTACCCAGTGCTGCCAGAAAAACACATGGCACTTAATGAACTTAGAATCTCAGATAAACAGTGAGCAAACTGTAATGAAAGATGCCCCAAATACCGCAGGAGGACATACTTATTCTACAACACTTACTCAGTTTATCTGAGGCTCAAATTTCCCTGGATATTCTGCGTTTTTAAAGAAAACTCTGGCCACCCTACTCCTGCTGAAGTGTCTCCTTCTCTTTCTCCTTTGTAGAATTTTTGTTTCTCCTGTGGGTGCTTTCGATTAGCTTGAAAGTCTGCTCTAACCTCTTCTGCTGCAAGACTTGAACAGATAGGAATCTTTCGTCTGACTCTATTCTCCTTCAAGCCAGTACCCACTCATGATTCCAAGTTCCCTCATTCACTAGATTTTTTATAACACGACTTCCAGTTTGACAATTCAGCTTCCTTTAGGAATATCACGAGTGTTCCCCAAACTTCATCTCTAGCAGTCTTCATACGCAGTTAGACTTTTTATTAGTGTCCTGCAGACATTCCCCCAGCGCTCCGTATTCCCTAATGTCCAACAGTTAACTTTAATTGCCCTCTTGCAATTTATCGCTCTTTCTGCTCTAACTGCTTTAATTTAAAAGCATCTTCATAGATCTTTGCTCAGGCAAGAGCCTGTAGAACCACATTCAACTCTCTTCCCCTCCTCCCTGATCCCCAGTGTTGCTAGTAATGGGTTTTATGGCACCTACTTGGAATGGACACTTCTTGGGCCTGTCTTCTTTATTTCACCATCATCATACTGGATTAGGCCTCTATCACTTCATGCTTGTATTAGTACCATTATTGGGTCAAAGGCGATGCTTCATTTCCTGTGTTTGATATGTACACCAAATAAGCCTCAGTAATTTTTTTTTTTGCCAAATTACATTCTTGTCAGCAAGAGATAATATTGTTAATTTTAAGTGAGCCTCTGCCAAGACTAAGCATTGTCTTTAAGAACAACTTTGGCAATGTGTTAGGTAAAAATATCATTTTGTGGTTTTAGTTGCATTACTAACAAAGACTTCTTAAAGCTTCCAGAATGTCTGGAAACTCAGCTGGACTTTCAGGTTCAAATTGCTCATTCTAGACCCCTTGGCATGCACAATATGATCTCCAAATAGCTTCCCAAATGTTGCTTCTCTGTCCACACTGAATAAGAGAGTACAGGAGCATTAGATGGTAATTTCCTTGAGAGCAGGACCTGTGCCTTCCCTCACCAAGTGACCTATCTCTAGCACATAGCAGATGCTCAGTGCATAGAAAGATAATGTGTAGGAATGAGCTGAATCTGAATTAAGCCTTTGTTGGAGGGAAGAGAAAAGAAGCAGCAAGGAAAGAAATTGCACTGGGTTGACTGATGGTGTGCCAGAAATATCCTAGGGCCCAAGGTTCCAAAAGTGATTGTCTTCCGTGATGCTGCCCATAAATGTAAGTTATGCTAGAAAAGTAGATCCTTTAGGGCAATTAAAAGTGCACACATGGTTATATGTGTCAATTTTGCCCAGATCAAATTTTACACAGCTCCCAATATCATGATCCTACAGAGGGCAGCTCTTGGCATCATCCCTGCTGCACCCTCTAGTGGCCTTTAGCATGCACAGTTGTCAAAGAAAGCCTGTCACGTTGAAATCCAAGTCCCCGAATGTGCAAATCCCACAATATCACAAAGCTCTAACTCTGCTCATTGCTCTTCCCAGGGCAAGGCTCTGATTCCCTGTGTGCCTCTTCAAGGCCCCAATTCGTTGTGGAGGAGACTCGACAGCAGCACACAATCTTCCTCTCCTTTCTTAGGGTGCAGAGACTCAATTGTGTAGCAACTTTCAGCAGCAACCTACATTCCATTAGGAGACTTGTGAATTCAGTTCTAATAAGCAGCCCGAGTCCTGTGGTTGGTTTAGAATCTGCATGAGAAGAAGGCTTTGCATTACATGCTTGCATTGATTGCAAAAGAGGGGTAAACACAGAAATTCAAAATGGTGGGATTTAGTCCACAGTTGTGACTTTAGGAAAACAAAGAGCAATGCGTTTATATTCTGAGTGTTCTCCCACTTTTAGGCTGACTGACTCTTAGAGTTCATGCTCATTTTTTCTTTAGGGGAAAAAAACGACAGCCCCGAAATGCTGAGAGAGTCTCCCCCTAAACTCCAAGCATCAGTGCAGCACAGCCCATGCACAGGCTGTCAGTCTGATGCCCAGGTTGTCATTTTCTTCCTGCTGCTTCCTTCCCTAGAGCCTGGTGGAGTCTCCTTGAGGCAGCTGAAGGAGTGACAGGTAGACGAGTTACAGAGTTGGGCTGTTGGAAGCAGTCACACGATGTGTGGAAAATGTGATTTATAGGTATTTTTTTCCCCGGGGGAAAATAGATTTCATTATTTCCCACCTCAGGTAAGGGGTAAACCTCGAGGCTTGACCTTGGAAGGTTGTGCAGTTATAATAGTATGCCTGAAATGCTGATATAGACGAAAACCTCATTAAATCAATATTGGTTATCCAAAATCATGCTTGATTGGATGCAACTGCTTCTCCTCAGCTGCCGGATGCCCCACTCCTTTCTGGGCAAACATGTTAGATACTATAAAGTGAGTTAAGCTGTTGAGATTTTTCTGGTCCTTAGAGTTTTGAATTAATAAGGTTTTATTATTTTGCAAATTGAAGACAGTTCTAAAACAGCAAGTCAAATACTGATTATAATCTACTACTGTCACATGTATGTTTATTAATAAAAATCCTGTCTGTTTCTGTAAAAAAAAAGTCATGCATTTTCTCTCTTCTTATTTATACAGGTGTATACTGCTTATTGGAATAAATAAGCTTATGGGTCCCTAGGCAAGTAGGAGTTATGTAAACAAGCAGCCAATGGCTAATTATCCATGGCAACGGGCAACTGGAGCGACAGATGGGTGTGCTCCATTATCAATCTTCAAACCTTCTTTTAGCCGGAGTGAGGGCAGGAAGTAGGAACTGGGAAAAGATTGAGGATCCCAAGTGGTCCTATTTCATCCTGCCTGTTGTCACCAAACCAGTGGTAGGAGAGATTAGTGCCTGTCATTTGGGTTTTCAGTGAAGAGTGTCAAAGTGCCTCAGAAGGGATTACACAAGCAGTCAGATGCCAGGCTCATCTGCAAGTAAATAAACAGCAGGTGCTGGCTGGCACAAACTCCTCAGAACATTCTGATGGTGCTGGAGAGGGTGCGGGTTGCCAGGAAGTTGGGTACTTTGGGGTCGGCAGGGTTAGTTCTTTATGATCCTTTGCTTATCACTCTGAACTGAGGTGGGCCTTGGGTTGAATATCTCTTCATAGCACCTCTTCTTTCCTTTGCTCTTCTGGTTGAGGTCAGGAAAGCACCCACTGTTCATGTCTTTCACAAACACCTTTCCCTAAATCTTTCCGAATTTCCAGATCTCCTCCCTGGGGCATGGGAATACATCCAGGTGGTATTAGGGCAAAGCACCCAAGAGTACGGATTTGAACTGGCTTTTGGGAAGAACTGAGAGACAGCCTTCTGACTACTTTCTGGAATTGAACTTCTTATCATCAGCCAGAAGCCGGGACTGGAAAAGAGAGGCTGCCAGTGGATTGGGGATTGTATTCTTCAGTGGTTTCCTTTGTTTCAGGGACAGTTCTGTGTCTATGAAATCTGGAATCTAGGAGAGGGAGGCACTTTCCCACTGGAATACGAATGTTTGCAACCTCATACGGCATGGGCCACAGTCAAATTTCTGATATGCAACCTCCCACAGCTCTTGACTTTCTATCCCAGTTAAGACCTTGAGCAATGGGGCTCATAGGGTCTGTTTTGTGGAGGCTGTTGACTTGCCCATCTGGATGTGACCTTAGATATGAGCAGTGCAAGCCAGTTTTAAGAAAAATCTAATCTATGAAAAGAATAATTTATAAAATTTATGAGGAAATGAGGGCGTAGTCAATCCCTTAACACAAGGCGTCCGCTCCTGTGCAGTGTAACTTTCCCAGTAGTTTTTCAGTCTTCCTCAACTTGGTCAGTCACTTTGTGATTGCCTTCTACAGTCAGAGCAGTACAGAACTCAAGGTTTAAGGTAACCCAAGGGGTAGCTGGGCAGGAAGGGTAACAAGGAAACAAATGAATTGGAAACTCATAATCAAGGGTTGGCTGGATTGGAAGAGCAGTTGAGGATGCTTAGCAAATTAAAGACATTTCTCTTTTATTCACCCCTTGGCTTCATTTATCTTCCCTAACACATTGTTTTCCCAGGACTGCAATGAAATGAATCTCACTCATGATTCGTCTAGTCATAATTAGAGCCTTCCTTTTTCTTGTTAGACAGTGATGTCAATAACGACTGCAAACATGCTCTCTCCCTTTAAAGAGGCAGAGAGCCAGCATCATTGTGTCTGTGAGCTGATGTCAGTTTTATTATGCAGAGATGCAAGCTTCATATCCCATATGCCTGCCAAATTTTCATCACGTCTTTGGAAGGCTTAGATTGTATGGTAAGACAGGATCTTGCTTTGTTTCTGCTGAATGTTTTTTTTGGTCTTGTCGAATAAAGAGCACAGAAAAGCCACACCTCTGTGTTTATCAAGGCTCATTTCAGGGTCAGGGAGTAGGAAGAAGACCTCCAGAGAAGAGGAGGGTTAATAAGGGAAACAGAAGCCAAGGGGCAGGGGCAGGGGCAGGGGCAGGGGCAGGGGCAGGGAGAGTTTGATGAGGCTACTGAAGGAGGGGAAGGAGGAGTTAAGGGGGAAAAGGAACAGCTAAGGGCCAAGGCAAGGGTGTGTATGTGTGTGTGTGTGCGCACGTTTCCATGTAGTATGCTTGCACAGAGGACAGATGAAGAGCGCTGGGAAGGAGCTGACACTACAGAGGAAAAGAGAAGTTGGTTGACTTGCTTTGCCTGGTTCTCCTCACCTGAGCTCACACTCAGACGCTAGAAAGGGTAGTTTGAAAACAACCTGACATTATCACATGTGGTTGAGTAGATTGTTCTTGAGGGAGTATTTTCCTAAGCCCCGCTGCTAGGATCCCAGGCATTTTGCACAGCAGAAGAGGTAATTTACTTCACACAGTGAGCCCTTGGCTCCCTGGGAGAGGATTTCTTCCTTTCTGCTTCATGACAGAATGGGGTCTGATATTCCCAGCCTTGTTGATGGGAATTACAAACCCATAAACCAAGGCTCAGAGATAATGAATGGGTTTGGATATTACTGGGGTGAGAAAAAGGTGGCCAGTCTTTCCAAGCCAGACCACTCCTGCTTGGCAATTCAAGCACGTTGTAAGGAAAAAAAAAAAAAAGAAGGTACCTCAGAGCTAGAGATAGGACACACGTTTCTTTCAGGTTTGGTGACGGTGGTTATTTAGGCACTTAATTTTCTGGTGTTTGCTCCAAAGTGCAAACATCTCAGCTCACCTCCCCCAGGCACAGGGGAAATAGGTTTGGAGTTTGATGAGCTGCCTGCTGCCAGTTGCTCTGTGTTGCATCAAGGTTTCTCCACACTGGACCCAACAGTTGCATTTTTCACCCACGAAAGAATTGCTATCAGAAAAGCAGACAGCGGATAATTGTATTTCGTGAATTGACGGTGAAGCGACTCCGTTTCAGCCAAGGTCCAAAGGCTGATAATGTTCAACTAGGAGAAATGGTTTGTGTGAGGGGATTCATTTTGGGGGTGCTCATTTTCACTGCCTGGGATTTCTTTTTATTCTTCTCCAACATGCAGTCTGAGGTTTAGAATTCTTAACAGCTCTGGCAACGGCTGCTGAGTTAGTGGGAGCATGACACTCCCCGGAACACCATGGGTTCTGGCTATTAGAGGGAATTCTCATGCGTCATCCATCTCCTCAAACTTACCAGGAAAGAAAGGAAAAATATGTGCCCATAAATATCCTCCTAGACAGGCAGCAAATGGGCTGGCACCTTGCCACTTGGCCCTATTGGACAAAGAAATGTGGGGCCAATGAGTATCTCCCCGCCCCCACTCCAAGCAGAGGCTGGGTTGCATCTGCCCCAACCAGAATACACTTCCTCAGAATTGTGCCAGCTATCCATGGGGGACATGTATGTCCATCTAAGGCCACACGGACTTTTCCAGCACCGAACCCACCAGAATGACTGCAGTTTCCTGGAATCTGAACACTGCAGTGTTCTTTGGAATTTGAGGAAAGTAGAAAGGAGACTTCTCTGCTTCCCAAACCTAGCCCCTGACCTGGGAAACATGCTTAGGGGTGCGAGAATGCAGACGGTGCCCGTAAATCTGTTCTTGGCACATATCGGACTCACTCCCACCTCTGTGCGTGCTGTTCAACCCACTGAGAACTCCCTCCTTTCTCCCATTAGCACCCATTTACCGAAATTTTATTCATTCTTCAAGACTCATTAAATCCCATCTGGTTCATGAAGATTTTTCTATCCATGAGTTCTCTCCCTCCCCTGATCTCCTACTGTACCTACAATCTGTGTTGGGATTTCATGTGAGTTTAGACCGTGTCTCGTGTCTCTTCTGTCTTTTTGCCTCCTTCCTAAGCTTTGTCCAATGCTGGTACTTACTAATCTTCAAGCAATGTCTGTCATGTTTAGGTCGACACTCATTTTTCTCTCTGTAGCAAAGACCACGGACTCAGAAAGCCATGGCTCGTGCCTTGGGGGCAAGGTTTTCCCAGTGGCTCCCTGGGTCTGGAATCTCCTCACAGGTGCTGTGAAGCGCGCGCGCGAGAGAGAGTTTACTTGTTCCCAGACCTCTTTTATTCTCTTTGTTATTATTTTATCAGACTAAGTAAAGACAGGGCTATTGTGATATGGGAAGGACAGATTCCCAGGCAGGAGGCAGTGTCACCAAATGTGAAGCTGGATGGAAGACAGGGTGTATGGAAATAGTTCCTAGGGTCGGGCTGTCCTGAGGTTTCTCTTTAATCTCCTTGAAAACCCCCAAACAAATAGTGAAATTATGATAAAAACTGGAACCTAATGTCAGGAAGACACAGAACACAAGGAATCCACCTTGTTTTCTGTTAAGGTTGGCGAAGGTGAGCTGGTCATGGAAGGTCTCACAGGGCAGGAAACCTTTGAAATGAGCCTCAGGACTCTGTCAAGATCCTGATATTTTGGTCTAGCCTTAGTAGGGAGGTGCCACAGAGGTTTGTCCTAATTTTCATTCTCCAGATGTTGGCGTGTGTGGATACTTGAAGTACAGATGCTCTCTCTTGGACCGCCACAGGACAAGAGGGTCAGAGCAAGGGCCAATGTATCATAGGAATTCCATCTTCCAGCTTCTGGGTGGCTGGGTCCCCATGGGCAAGGCGGCTAGTGGTTGCAGAGTAAGTCTCGCAGCATTTGCTGACAGAAGGCAAGGGGATATCTACTGGGAAGAGTGAACCAAAATTGCTAGTGGTAAGGACGGAAGGCTCAATCCCAGAGGCCCCTTGTCAGAGATGTCTGTTAGAATCAGATCCAAGTAGGCCACCCTTCTCCGGAGTCATCACCTCACTGCACATCAAACCCATCAGAGGGGCAGCCTGCCGGTGAGTGGCAGTGACAGGTTGCTAAGCACTGTGTACATCATTAATTAAAAACCAACAAGAATATAGCTATGGTTCAGATGCTTGCCAGCCCCAGTGTGCTTTAATGCCACCTTCAGGATTTGCAAAGAACCTGTTTGGCTTGGCAGTCCTAGGAAGCAGCTTGGCTCTGGGAAGCTTTGTTTAAAAATGAACAAATCTGAATTGAGACCAGTGGAGAGGTGATTCACCGCGGTGTAAGTACAGGCTGTCTTCTGTCTTTGGACACTAATTAAAGACCTGAGAAGAGGAAAATTCAGGAGCTAGAGCTGAGCCACACTACCTGTGCATCTTAAGCACTGAGTGAAGCTCTGCCAGACATGGAACATGCTCTATGTGACATGTTGGCTTGCTCTATGGGACGTGTCTGCATTCTCTATGGGACATGTCGGCTTGCTCTATGGGACATGTCTGCATTCTCTATGGGACATGTCTGCATGCTCTATGGGACATGTCTGCATGCTCTATGGGACATGTCTGCATGCTCTATGGGACATGTCTGCTTGCTCTATGGGACATATCTGCATGCTCTATGGGACATGTCTGCATGCTCTATAGGACATGTCTGCATGCTCTTTGGGACATGTCTGCAGAGAATTGCTGCAGGGCTTCTCTCTGGGGTTTGTTGGTTTGAAGAGTTTGGAGTTTGGTTAGTACCAACATATCTATCATTCATTTGAAAATACGTATTGAGTATGCTGGATGTACCAGCTATGTGCTAGGCATCAGGTCTGTGGATGTACTTTATGTCCTTCTGGGCTTTGCAGTGTAATCAGAACCGAAGATCACTGAACAACGAATTGAATGACTGGTGAGGATCAGGTTTGGTTCAAGAAAATGAACAAAATTACTCTACAATTTAATCATCCACGCATTCAATCATTCTTTCATTGATTAGGCTTAATGTGCTCTCATTAAATGATTTCTAGATGCCAGGAAAAGTGAGGCACTTTCCACGAGGAGCTCAACTGTTTCTGTCAGTGTCGATAGACCCTCAAGGAACTGGTGTGGTGATGAAGACAGAGTCTCTGAATGCTGGGAGGGCACAGGGCCAGCCACCTATTGGATCTGATGGTGGGCAGTTGGGGTGTGGAGGGTTCTCAGGGCAGGAGATATCTGAAGTGGGTCTTGAGAAAAGAGAATTGTCAGGACCAGAAAATGATGGGCACTGGAAACTGAAGGTAAGGTGGTCCAGGCAATGGCAGCAGTATACGGAGAGTCTAGGGAAGTGTTGAAGCTAGAAGCAAGGCTCATGGAGTCCACCAGGCAGGTGGAAGGAGGCCGGCGCTTTATCCTTGGGAATCTGTGTATCAGTGTTGATTAGCATGCTGCTGAGATGAAATCTAAGAAGCTTTCAAAATTACACATTCTGACTTTGAACTGGAGCAGTAAAAAAAAATAGGCAAGCAAGAGACATTCAAACCTTCCAAATGCAAATTCATTTTTATACTTCAAACTAGAAGCTCAAATTAATGTTGTTTGTTTTTCTAAATCCTCTGCTTGTTATTGAGAACAGCCTCCAAATTTCCCAGAGAGATGATCGTAGCAAGAATGCCGCAGATATACTTTAAAACATCTGCTTTATCCTTCATGTAGTGCTGAGGATGAAAGCAATTTGCTTATAGGCCAAATCCCGGGACTAAGGCTGTAGGTCACTAGGACCCCTAATTCTTACTCTAGAGATGAGAGGGATGTGTGTGAGTGTATGTGTGTGTGTGTTTTATGTTACATGCATATGTACATGTTCATGCATGATATATGGGTGGAGGTCAGAGGCTGACAGGTTGACACCAGGAGTCTTTCTCTTTTGATTAATTGATTGATTGATTGATTTTTTTAACCTTGAAACAGGGTCTCTCAATGAACATGGAGATCACCAATTTGGTGCTGTCTGGCCAGCAAGCTCCAGGGATCTGCCTGTTCTGGCCTCCTTAGCTCTGGGATTACAGGTGAGCGCCAGAATGTTGTGTAATTAAAGGAAGGTCCACGAGAGCCCATAATAAAGAATAACCAATGTTTATTGGGGAACACTCACAATAACAGAGCCGATGCGTTCCTTTGCTCTGTGGGTGCTGGGAGCTGCGAACCAAACTCCAACCACCAACAGAGCGAAAAGAAAAAGGGCCTAGCATGCTTCCTGTCTGTGTTTATAGTACCTCAGACCATGGACTGGTATCTAAAAGGCTATTGGCTGAATGAATTCCCACAACAATGAGGGGACTGGGATTTGCACTTAGGTCCTGATGCTCACACAGCAAACCCTTTGTTAACTAAGCCACCTTCCCAGCCCTAAGGGAGTTGCTTTCAGGAGAACTCTTGCTCTTCTGGATTTCTAGAAGGTAAAGTTTCAGGGACAATTTGTCCATTTTAACACAGGCTATTATGGACAAAACTAGTGTTACTTCCTATCATTTCGTAAGGGACATTTAAAAACATGCACACCATTTTGCTATTTTGTCAGTGTGGAAAAGACCCACTTATACTTTCTGGCTATATTAATTTTTAATTTAAATTTAATTAAATTAATTCAAATTAAGAAGGTGACCATTATCAATTTCTTTTCCTATTAGTTCCTTAATGCTTTGGCAAATTGCATTCTAAACTCCTCCTTCAATGAGCTGGATACATATTCATGGATTTCCTAAGAAAAGATGAATTTGATCTTGATATGCTAATCCCATAGCTGTGGCAGCAATCAAGGAGCAGATCGGGAGAGAAGTGTATTCTGGTATTAATTATGAATCAGGCATTAAGAACTGGTAAATAATTAAAGCTTCATGTGTCACAACACAAGTTAAGATCAGTGTGTTTTTTTCCATGGCTAAATGCATTATGGGGGGGCTCTTTCTAGTTTTATTTTGATATTGTCTGAGCATTGGCTGGGATGCATATAGGTAATCCTTATTCACAGGAAACTCTGTACAAACCTCTGCATTTACTGTACTGCTTGGGTAGAAATGCATTCGATTTAAGAAGGCGAGGCCCTGCATTTCCAGATTCTGATTCATCAGCCTTTTTCTCAGTATTTTTCAGTATTTGGAAAGACTGTGCAGAATAACCCACATGGGGTAAAAGGTCGGAGTAGATCTCCTCTAGGGTTTGCCCCTCAAATGTGGCTTCTGGACCAGCATCCATGACATGACCCAGGAGAGTCTCTGTTCCATTCAGACTGGCGAAGCTGACTCTGCATTTGAATCAGGCTTACAGAGGTCTGGGAAGTCCTGCTAAGGCAACTTCCAGCTTAGGGAGTAGGTGATTTTCCAATGTATTTAGTCTTCCTCTGCGTTGGGAAGGAGCTAGGATCAACTTCAGTCCTCCAGGTATTCTGAATTGTTACCCAAACCCATGAAAACGTAAGGACTCAGATAGCGCTCAGGTCTGTCTGAGAGCCTTGGCTGCCGGGCTAACATCAAGTGGTTTACTATTTTCTTAGTGGTTCAGTTTCAGTGTGGAAACACTGTGAGGCTCAGAGCACTGTTGCAAAGAGTAGCTGAAACAAAGCATGCAGGAAACATCGCCTGTTAGCACGGCTCTCTAAATAGTCGTCATGACAATAATGGTGGTAGCAATGATGATGAAGGTAACTTTCTTAGGAATCAACCGATGATGGAAAAGCGACAGTTCACTTACTGGTCAATGAAGGATGCTTGGTAGTTGCTTGGAGGGTAATTGGGGACTTTGTATTGTGATGGTCTCTGCCTGAAAGATCCCTTCAAGGGAGTCTAAAAGGGGCTTCCCAAGCAGGCTAGCCAGCAAACCCCACGAACCCTGGGATTACAAGAGCGCTGCCTTTATACATGGCTCTTTGGTGTGGGTTTGGGGACTCAGATACAGGTCCTCATGGCTGTACAGCGAGAGTTGGCCAACAGAGCTGTCTCCAGAGCCTGGCAGGAAAGTGTTTAAAGGAAAGCTGCCATGTTGTCTTCTCTTTGAGCTTATCATGGTTTTTGTCTACATCAAGAACCAGCCGAATGTCCCTTTCTGAAGATATGTATCACCCTTTTCTCTGGAGGAGAAAATAGGTACCATTTTGGTCTTTTCTGAAGTTTAAACTCAGTGAGAAGGAAAAGTGAATGTACAAAGTAGCGAAGGCTAAAAGTCTTAGTTAGAAATTTCTATTTTGTAAAGATGACTTAAAATAATTACTGTTAGAGACTTCTCACCCCAAACACATTGACTGATGATGGTAATGGCATTCAGCCTGCCTCATTTTCCACCCTGGCAGAATGCCTTTTCCTCCGTTGCTCTCAGCCATTCCTGCTCCTGAGAACTATGAAGATGATGCTTATAACGACAATAAATCTTGACCTCCTCAAAGACAGAGTGAGCTGTTAGGAGGATGGGGTTAAGAAGCCAGATGCCCAGGAATGTTTTCATTGTCTTTAGAAAATGTCAGAGGACCCATCTGAACAAGATCAAGATGAGAAGGGAACAAGTTTGCCTTATCCCCTTAGCCACCATAGGTCACAAGGTCAGGACTTTGGCCTCCAGGAACCCATGAATATCAAATGTGAAGGGTGCCTTGTTCCTTATTCTCCAGACAGCAAACTGTGGAGTTATCCATTATGGCCATGAACTGCCACTTTATTTTCAAAGCAGTAAAGGAGAAGAAAAGTCAAACATAAAAAGAAAAAGAAAAAAATCCACATCTTAAACCTTTTCAATTTTTAAGCCCATAAATATAGAAGTCAGGACAAGAGCCCTTTCTTTTAAAAAATATTTTATGTTAGATTGTGCCATATATAATATTTAGCAAGTTTATTTTCTCTCATCTGGGAGGTAAAGGATTTTGCCAGCTCCGCTCGCAGCATAATTTGTGGCCCAGTGTTGAAATTTATTAGAACCAAGCCCTCAACTTTCCATTTAAATTCTGGACACTGAGTTTGATTGGGTGTCAATTGGTCCTGAAGTGTCGAACTTGGTTCAAAAAACTGGTTGCTTGGAGAATCTATGAGGCTGGAGAAGGAGAGTGAGAGGACACAGGAGAGGACAAATTTGACCTCACATATTTTTTCAACTGGGACTGATTTCTTTCTCCTTGCTCCTGGTTCACTGTATATCCCACAGAGGTGTGTGGTGATGCTTTGTGTGGTGCATTGTTTTTATTTGGGAACCAACAGTAGCCTAGCAAAATGGCTTGATGTTACAGTCTTGGGTTCAGGAATCCCAAAGTCTGCGCATTTATCTTGCTTCTGCCACTTTTTTTCAATGGAAGGTAAGACATAATGTGCCTCAGTTTCCTTATTTCAAGGTACAGATATTAGTTGTGTCTACCTTGTGAGGTATGGATGAGAATTAAATAAGTGAGTTAATTCGCACAATGTGAGTAAATGTGTGCCTATCATAAATTAATTCTAGCTGCTTGCTACTTTTCATTCTAGTTCTGGAACTTGAGAATATAGGAAAAGCCCCTCATATATTTATATTTTTGTAGTGTCAGGTGTAGTACCATTTTATAGTACACATTAATTTCACAGAAGTGTATTATATGCCTACATGGAGTGTGCCCTTTGCAGGAGACACAATGTCTGCCCTTCTGGAATGGTGGAGAGGTGAGAAGATCAGTAGTGCTTCCAGAAAGGAAGTGTGGGATGCTATGGATCATGTACTCTGGGTTCTTGTCTCTGATCTATGGGCTATAGCGTAGACTTCCTGGAGGGAAATGATGTCTTAGAAGGACAAGAACAGGGAGTGTTCCCAAGGGAGATGCATACCCATGGAAGTGATCCTATCAGTGATTTAGTAAGAGAACATAAAGAGAGTTTGGTTGACTTTTAAGCAAGCAAGGGAAGTTCAACACCTTCTCAAGTGGTTTTTGTTGCATAAGGAGTGTCCAGACCCTCTTGATTGTCGTGTTTTAATTCCCCAAATAAGGATGAATGATGGGTGCTGGGGATGTAGCTCAGCTGGTAGAGCGCTTGTTTAGTATGCACAAAGCCCTGGGTTCGATTCCCAGATCACATAAGCCATGTGTGATGTCACACATCTGTAATCTTGATACACAGAGGCAGAGGGGTCAGAAATTCAAGGTTATTTTCAGCTATATAGCAAGTTCAAAGTTATCCCAGGCTGTCTGAGACCCTGTCCTTAATAAAGGGGATGAATGATGGAGGAGGGCCACCTGAAGTTGGTCCCCATGCAAAAGGCTCCATGCTGAATCAGGAATTGGGTCTACCCACATGCTCCAGCAAGCTTACTTTTCCTTAATCACTTTCTTACACAGGCATTTTGCTGACTTCTCTTGCATTTTCTCTTGTCACTTACCATGATGGTGTTGATGGAAGTCATGAGTACAAGTACCAAACGGCTTCCTATAAAGACACCAGATCAAATTTCTTTCCTTCCTTATCCAGAGCTTGCCATCCTGAATGTCTGTCATTACTGAAGGGAGTTTGGTTTCCATCTAGATCTTTCTGGTTGTGCTTTCTATGCACAGACATCATTTTCATTTTCCTGTGTTTTTCTTTTTTTATTTTTACACTCTTTTTTTCTTTCTTTCTGTAGCTTTGGAGCCTGTCCTGGAACTAGTTCTTGTCGACCAGGCTGGCCTCGAACTCACAGAGATCCACCTGCCTCTGCCTCCCGAGTGCTGGGATGAAAGGCATGCACCACCACTGCCCGGCTTTTTCTGTGTTTCTTAACTTGGAAGTCATAGGCTGACATTTGATCTGGAAGAGAGGGTTAAGTAACAACAACAAGATTGCTCACTTATTTAAAAGCTATGGAGAATTAAGAAGTAAAACCATCCAAGCTCTTACCTGGAAAGTTTTGGCACTGAGCAGAAGTGAGCCACCATCTTCCTCTCAGAGCAGAATGGCAGGAGTCCTTGTCAGTGTACACCACATTCCTCTAAAGATAAACCCTTGATTGAGTTGGAAGCTTGGCTGCTTCCTGCCCCCTGATAGCTGGGTCTCCTTGACTCTGGTAACCTTTTCAGCATTTCACTCAACAAGATCAATAGTTTTCCATTAATCCTTCTGGGCTTGGAGGGAGCAGAATAGATGAGAGAAGGCAAGTCGGGTGATAGATACTTCAGAATCACCCAAAGCTAAACGGTTATTTCACATATTGAATCCAGGAGAGAGATTCACTATAAATGTACACATTTCCCCAAGACAGGTGAGTGACTGCATACTTCACTGGAGCAAGGATGGAATGGCTGACAGCATTTCTTTCTTTCTTTCTTTCTTTCTTTCTTTCTTTCTTTCTTTCTTTCTNNNCTTTCTTTCTTTCTTTCTTTCTTTCTTTCTTTCTTTCTTTCTTTCTTTCGTTTCCCTTCTCTTTTTCTTTTTGAAGCAGGATCTCACTGTGAAGTTCATGCTGGCTTGGAACTCAAAACTTAGTCCAGACCGCTCTTGACTTTCTACCCTCCTGTCTTTACTCCCTGAATGCTGGTATTGTAGGCACGGTGCCCGACATTTAGAGAATAAGCTAATTTTTGTACTTTTTTTTCCCCCCACACAAAAGAAAATGTCTGTAGAACAAATCTCTCCCCAGAGAACTTTTTAGAAAAAACTCTACATATGCAGTGCCTTCCTTTTTTTTTTTAAACACCCAAGTTTTGTTTTAGCAGAGAGTTTATTTTTCTGTAGATGTGGGAGATAGAATTGGGTTAGATGAGGATTTCTCGTGAGAAGATAAAACAGTGAGGAGAACATAGGTGTGCACAGAAGGTTATGCCAGTGCTACAGGGGAGCCACCCCAAGAGTTGACCTGTGGAGCCTGTGGACAACGAGGCTCTCTAATATTTGAATTTGGAAATTTCCAAAAAGCCCATTTGTGAGAGCCTTTGTCCACAACCCACATACCACGAGGTGGTCGAGCCCATAAGAGGTGTCTAGTGGATAGTGGTAGGGTGGTAGAAGTCTGTTCTTGGTCTAGGACTCTGGGATTTCAGCCTCATTCTCTCTCCCCCTCCCC
>LOEQ01000426.1:479091-507425 GCA_001685075.1 Bramus lutescens | reverse complement strand
ACCTTTGGAAGAGCAGGCAATGCTCTTAACCTCCGAGCCATCTCTCCAGCCCCCTGATTGAGATTCTTTAGCTGTCCTGAACCTGCACTGTCTCCCCTCAGCTTCCCTGTACTGTCTCATATTGATGATTCCCTCTTCTCCACCTTTGCTTTTCCTCTTTTGGAGCCTCAATTTGGCACAAGAGCCCTCTTCATTCTGCTTTCGGATTCTTAAGCACTTTTCAGGTTTTGTTCTCCTAGGTCTGAAGTTCTGCAAATCTGCCATCAGCACTGGTAATTATTGGCCAGATTGAATCTGTTGTTCAGTCCATCTGTTGGACTTTAATTTCATGTAAATTTTTTCATAACAAATAGGTTTTGGTCATTTATTTTCCTATCTACAATATGTATTTTCTTTCTTTCATTAAAAATTATATATATATGGGTTCTCAAGAATTCTTAATTTTTCATGAAGTATATATTTTATGGTGTACATGTTTGCCCCTGTACACCTGCCTTCCTCTTGTCAACCCTCTCTGTTTCCCAGACAGTCTCACCTCTTCCTTCATGCCACATAAACAGACATAACTTTATGAATCTATATAACATACATGACCTTATAAATCTAT
This sequence comes from Bramus lutescens, assembly GCA_001685075.1. NCBI lineage: Eukaryota > Metazoa > Chordata > Mammalia > Rodentia > Cricetidae > Bramus > Bramus lutescens. The sequence goes on along the minus strand of LOEQ01000426.1, from coordinate 506,818 downwards.
ATAAAATCTAGAGCTAGAAAGGAGAGAAAGCATATTTGTCTTTCAGAGACCACCTTTTATCTTACTATTATTATCTTCATATGTCTCTATTTTCTGACAAATGGTGTAGCTCTGTTGTTTCCTATGTCTGATAATATTCCATTGCCAGCGACACCACAATTGCTTTATCCACCCCTCTGCTGTTGAATACCTAGGTTGGTTCTATAACTGAAGGACTGTGAAGAGCCCTGCAATCAGAAGTGCTGTGTAGGTATTCTGTGCCATGTGGACCTCGAGACCTCCGTGTTAAATATTCAAGTGTGCCACATCTGGGGCCCGTGGGAGGTCCGTGTTAGTCTTTGAAGGGACTCTATACTGATTTGCATACTGGCTGGACTAGTTTGTTCTGTCCAGCGAAAGGTATAAGGATTCCCTTTTCCACATCCTCATTAGCAATTGTGGTCCTTTTTTTTTTTCTGGAATGGCTGCTTTTCCCACTCAGGTAAGGTGGGTTTTCAGTATAATTTGACTTGTGTGTCTTTGCTCTGTGTGTGTGTGTGTGTGTGTGTGTGTGTGTGTGTGCTTTGGCGGTCTCTCAGTCTGTGTTTATGGGATGGATCCCATTGATAACTATTTCTGCAGCGTTTTCACAGATTTCCACATCTGCTTTCCATGCTTTGTGATCTCTGATCTTTTTCTTCCACAAGATTCCATTTCCTGGAATGTATTTATCGGATGGTGTTCTTAAGGCTTGAGTTGAAGGCAATACCTCGTGTTTGTTCCTGCCAGAATTCTACCTGCTGAGGACCACTGTAGAGTCAGGTTCTGGTCTAAGGAATAGTAACTGTGGGTTGAAAAGCAGGATGAGGATAATTTATGCACTACAAACTCTGAAGTGATGGTTCTTCTTTAGCAAGGTGTAGAACAGCCCAGTTTTTCAGCTAGTCCTTTGTGGGAGGGATGAATTTATTCCTATTTTATCCAGTGTGGAAGGGTAGCCTTCCAGGAGGAGTCTGACTCTGTTTGGAGAGGCTATCGTTCTTGTTTCCTGTACTCTTCAGCCACCAGGCTGTGAAAATTGAAGCTTAAATTTATCAGATTAAGCAAATGCCCTTAAGTTGCTTGCATGCTCCATTGAACTTACCAGGATCAATCTTCATTGAGTTTTTGGCCTCCGAAAATTCATTACTTTCTTGATGGTTCATTCTCGCATTTACACATTTAAAACAAAATCTATGCAGCTAGCATATTTGCTTTCACCAGAAAGGGTTGATTGAGATAGCCAGTCTATCATGAGAAGCAAGAGATTTATGCTTCATTTGCTATTATAAAATGCCCATTTTATGTGTAAGTAAACATTTATTTTTCACAAATTGAGACTGTATTTGCTATACTAATATAGTTATATATACATATAATTTGTAAATGAACAAATATAGTTACAAGTTATCACATCTCTAAGTCAACCCAGCCTTTAAATGCTGTGGACGTGGCAAAACGAAAGCTTGTAAGACTTTTGGAATCTTCTGGAACCTCCAAGCTTCATTCTAGAGATTTCTTATTCTAGGGTAGACTCTAGAAATTATTTAAACTCAGCTGGTTATTTTCTAACCTCCCAAGTCTTGAAAGCTTTCAGAGGTGTATTGATTTCTTCTCAGAGGTAACGGCTGGTTGCTGTTCTAGACTGTGTTACCAACAACTGACTACAAATGACCTGACTGCTTGGTACTGGTGTCTTGTGAAAAGCAGTGGCTGGATCTTGTCCCTTCTCCAATGGGCTGCCCTTCAGGGCTGCAGTTATGATAAAGCTCTGCCACTTTAGAGAAAGTTTTTGAAGTTGGAAATAAGACTTCTGATAGAGAAACACTTGTCTTTGTTAGATTGATACATCCTTGGTAGAAGAACCCACTTTTTGCCAGTTGCTGGCTAATGTCCTGGATGGAAAGAGTAATAACCTCATTAATGAATTATCTCTTACTTACAAGACAAATTTGACTCATTTCTTTCCTTAAAAGATGGTGTCATTGATTAAAGGTAGCCATTAGTGACCATGGGTAGATGCGTCAACTCACCCTTTGAAGATGGTAGATGCTTGCATTCTCTGCTTGGAAGCAGACCAATTGGCAGCATGTCCTGGATGCTTCCAAGTTATCCAAAGGACAACCTTACAGTTCCAAATAACTGTCAGCAGAAAAGAAATGATTTAATACATAGTCATGGAGACACATACTTTTAACTCCTAAGTGTGTGTGTGTATGTGTGTGTGTGTGTGTGAGCTTCATAACTCTGGGCTAAATGATATGCAGAATGTGCTGGCAGTGATCACACTGTTGAACATGCAATCCACAGGCATGGTGAGCCCCGTGATAATGAGTCTGACTGGAGCAAAGCACTTAACTGAAGCTCCAAAGCCAGAGTGGAATCTATCACACCAATTTAGTAACTTAAAACCAAAGCCAAATGCCAATTTTTTACAAAAAGGCATCAAAGTTTCATCTCTGAAAAGTCGACTGAACTAGGCCAGATTAAAACTCAAGCGTATGTATTATTAAAATAATTGAATTGGGCTATCAAAATATCAGACTGAGCTTGAGTCAGAATTCCATATGCTCTTGATTAGTTTCTCCTTTATGAGCTAAATGAGGCTGGTTGAGAGGGAACGGCAGTTTCACTATCAGACAATGAAATGATGGCGCTGGTCCGATTAGTCTTCAGAGGGAAGGTACAGATGTGCCCAGAATCACAATGCCTTGCCTGACTCTCCTGTGGTGACCACCAGTCATTGGCCCTTCTTTAACATGCCACGCATGAGCCCATCTCTTCATTCCATGAGGCATCTCCGACTGAATTTAGGGGTGGCCATTGTGGCCANTGTGACCGACCCTGGAACCAGTGGGCTGAACTGGTGGTGTCGCTTCTCCAGAGGCCCGGAGCCACATCCTGCGGGTTGCTCTTTTCATGAATGACCAAGGGGATGTTCGCAAAGGACACAGTTCCAGCGTCCCACCAGCTGTGCTGTCTTTCCTGGGTGAGGCTGATTGCTTTTGGCCCTGCTAGTGCAGTGTTTTCCATCAAATCAGTCTCTCCTCTGCGGGGGTATTTATTATGTTCCATTTTCAAAATAAAAGGGATGCGGAGCAATCATCCAGCAAAACCATAAAACATTTTATTATCCGAGATGGTGAGGGGACAGGTTTGACATACAACACTGGGAACGGCAATGGCCGAACAATGTGGTACTAAAGCGTGATTTAATGAAGCTTGGAGGATTTAGTTCAGTCAGAAAAGTTCCACTCTGTCTTGGGCGTGGGGGAAGCTGAGCTGGTGTGGGCACCTGAATGGGAGACATCTCTCTAGATAGGTCTCAGACAGTCACTGCTATCTGCCTTGTTGTCGCTGACAACCATTTTCAGGGAGACTTTAGTGGTAGAAACTTCTGGCTGATTTAGTGGACCCCAAACTTGGCGCAGTTTCTTAGTGGCTTCTGTTTTACAAGGCCAGCAGTTAATCTAACAAAAGCCTGAATTCATTTCCTTCTATACCCATTGATTGCCAGCTGAGAGCTGGATGCTGTCAACTCAACTTTTTTTTTTTTTAAATTCCATTCCATTGGAATTGAGGTCCTTTGCCCTCTAATCAAAGGCACTGAATTATCTTGGGCAACAATTTTTATTTCTACTTTTCTTTTAGGGGGGAGAAACACATTAACAGATGGTGGCTGGTTATTGGGTCAATCATTGTCTTTGGATTTGATCATGTTTATCTTTCCAATCCACATGAGTTGCATCTACATGTTACACTCTTCTAAAAAACCATGTTGGTACATCAGCCTTTGAGTCATACACATCAGATATTCACTGACCAGTTCAAGCAACACTTTATTATCTTCTGTATTAAAGTAGATGTGTTCATGGAATATTTGTCTAGGATGTGCGGTTCCATGGTGGGGATAATTCATGGGAGCGTGGAAGAGATAAATGCCTAGGTTCTTGTCCTGAAGGGGCAGACGATCTAGGAGGAAGGAGTAGAAGGTAGAAGGTGCCCATGAGTGAAGAGAGAATTGACATTGGATTATTCTATAGGCTCAGTGGAGATGGCCTAGCCTCAAACAGCGGTATTAAATGATACTTGCTAACAGGATTGCCTGGATTTGTTTGAAAAGACAGCTAATTAGGTCTCGCATTTGAGAGCCTGATTCAACTTATCTATTAGAAAGGTGCATACTGTGGGTCTTGAGAAACATCCACATGGCCCAGTGTAGAGTCACAGCTGAGCAACGGTTTCCTAGGGGAGACATGGTTAGGTTTTGGGTTGTTTTACTTAATGATTCAGGTTCTATTCTGGATTTTGTCTTCCTCCAGATCAACAGGAGCTTTCTTTTCTTTAGCCCTTATATATATATCTAAGTTATAGCTTCACTATTTCTCTATGGAAATTTCTTTCCAACTCTAATCATCTCAATAGCCTGATTCATCAAAATGTGATTCATAAATGTTTGTTGAGTGAGAGAGTGAAATGATGGGCTGGGTGACCTTAAGCAAGATGCCTGAGATCTGCTTAGGAACCATTGTCTTCACATTCATCAATATGGAGAGAAAGGTTGCCATTATGCCATCTTTTATTTTCCTTATAAATATTAGATGTGACCCAATTAAATAGATATCTTTCTTTGGTGACTCTGGATTCTTTGAATGATAAATGTACAATACAAATTCTAGGCATTCTCAAGGACAGTTGGCCCTAGAGTAATATTTTCATTCTAGCTTTTGCTAAGTGGGTGAATTTTGATGAGCTTTTAACAGAGCTGTTGCTAGTAAGCTGAGTTCATTAATGTCGTCTAATGGAGATGACTGAGTTTAAAAATATTAAGAACCTGTGTAGGATCCAGAGTCTAAGCAAGGAAAAAACAGTCCAAGAGCCTGGTAGTGAACCAGGGACGGTGTCTCCCCATAGCTCTTCCATCCACTTGTGTCACTGACCTCTAAGTTACCCCTTTCATTAAAACATCTCTTTCAAACCTTGTTTGCAGATTCATCCATTTATTTGGTGAGGAAGGAATGAGGAGACTAGTATTTCCAAGAGACCTGTGGTTAGGATTCCTCTATAGTGACAAATTAACTATTGATGCCTTTCTTTTTCCGTGAATTCATTTAACTGTGTTTATAAGTATCTCCCTCCCCGTTGTAATAAGCAGACTTCGGAATGATGAAAATGAGCCACACATTCTCCATCACAGGAGGCTTCTGCCTATCAGAGCACATGCTGGCTTTTTAGGGGCTGTAAATTTTGTTCTACAGGTTTCTGAAAGGCAGGCTCATTTGTTTACTGGATATCTCCAGCTCGGAGCCATCCTTGGCTTTGTTTCCATCTCCCTGGTGCTTGCTTACTGCAGGCTGGGCTGAGGGCTGACCTCCTACCACTGTGACCGCCAAGAAGCTGGCCTTCTGCCTTATGTTTAATTAGCAGATTTTTCTCTTTTGAGATCAAAAGCGCCTTAAATTCTTTCCTATTTGGGAAAACCGAGGCCCAAGGACATCAAAGGTCACTCTTCAAATGGCTTCGTCCCTCCAGTGTCTGCTTTTTTCATGGTGCCCCTTGCCTGTTTATTCTGAAAAACAAAAATAAAAACACAACCCTGAGCTCAGGATGTCATTAGGGAAACCTGCATTGTTTAAGGTGAATTAAATATCCCTTCCCCTCCTAAACTGCTCTGAAGAGCGAACAAGAGAAGTCTGATGTGCTAGTGGTTAAAACTAAGATGTGTTTCTTTTCTTTCCTAGTGTGTATGTTGATTATGTTATGACAAGGCAGATTTTGTTAAAACAGAGCATAAGGAAGGACAGCCATTTGAAGGACTTCAGAAGGAGCTGTGTGGTTAGTCCCAAAGCATCAGACTAGAGTCAATTCCTAATGTCAGGAACTTCTACCTCGTGAGCAAAGTGATTCTTCATGTCAAATCCTGAATTTAAATGAATGTGAAGCTTCGTTGAGAAACTCACTCCTTTTTGCAGCCACAGCTGGGCAGCCACCAGAGAATTTTCAGGCTAGACATGTTTTTCCCCAACATCTGTCAGCTTAGCTAAATCAGAGCTCCAAATGAACAGTGTAATACCCAAGATCATTATCTGGATTTGTGACATTCCCTCCCACTTCTCCCCAGAGGATCTGGGATTAGAAATGAAAAACAACATTTGTAAGGGATCAGAAGAGGGAGGATTTTCATCTTTATTATTATTACCACTAATAATGCATTTTCATTAACATGGCTTTAATAGTATGGAACAAGAAAAATGAAACATGCCCCCTCCACACTGACATGCTCTTCAGTGCCTTTTCCATAAGGCACTGTATCTGCCACTCATTCGATCCAAGATAAGCCTATTAATTAAGCTTGTGTCTACAGGTGCAGTCTACGAGGCTATAATTTTCCACTCTGAGTTAACTGAAAACTTGCAGATGGTCTCCCGGTTTAACATGTTTTTACCGCACTGGAAAAGATATGGTCTGAGTTCCAGGTAGAAGGAGATTTAATCTGCTATTCGAGTCAACAAGTGTTTATTGAGTGCCTACTTGATGGCCATCTGGATGCTACTGTTGTAGAGGATGCATGGTGAAGAGAGACTCCACCCTCAATGAGAAAACATGACTCCTCACATTCATAAGCTCATGGCCTAGTGGCCAGGGCACAGCGTCTGAAATGTGGCCTATATGGTTTAGAAATCACTAGGCTGGCAGTATAGGGCAGAGCATTTGCCACACAAGCCTGGTGATCTGAATTCAGTTCCTGGACCTACAGTAGAAGAGAATCTCCACAAAATTATTCTCTGACCTTCATGCCTTCACATGTATGGTTGTATGTGTATATCACACACACACACACACACACACACACACATTAAAAGTAATGCTTAAGAGAAAGAAATCCAGTTCCACAGCTTAAGAAGTGCCTTAATGTTGAAATTGCTCACATTATAAACATCTAGTTTCTTTATGCTAAAATAGAGATGCTAGTGTGTTAGCTTTTGCTGTCTTGCATGTGAAGTGTTCCTCACAGGCTTCCTTCTGTGTTGAATGTTTGCTTTCTACTCGGTGGTGCTATTTTGGGAGATTCTAGAAACTTTAAGAGACAGGCCAAGGTGGAGGAAGTAGGGCACTGGGGGCCAGTCCTTGGCAGCATCTTGTCCCTGGCCCTTCCTTTCCTACTCTGCTTCCTACCTTGGCATGAGGTGAATAGTCTCCCAATGCCACATGCACTCACTGCCTAGATGTTCTGCCTTAGCACAGATCCTAAAACCCAGAGTCTAGGGACCATCTACTGAACTATCTGTGACCAGGATCTAAAATAAATCTTCCCTCCTCTGTTGACAGAGGTTTCTGTCTTGCCGGGTCCCGCAGCCATTCAGTCCTAAAGAAACACACAGAGGTCTATATTAGTTATAAACTGGTTGGCTTATTAGTTAAGGATTCATATTAACTCATATCTTAAATTAGCCCATAATTCTTGTCTGTGTTAGCCATGTGGCTTGGTGCCCTTTATCAGTGAGGTGTTCACATCTTGCTTCCTCTGTGTCTGGGTGATGACTGCAGACTGAGTCAGAATTTTTCTGTTCTGGTCACCCAGCCTATACTTCCTGCCTGGCTACTGGCTGGGCAGCATTTGATTAAACCAGTCCAATTGACAAATCTTTACAGGATACAAGACCATTGTCCCACAGAGCCCCTTTATGGTATTATACCAGGCTTTCTATCACAGCAACCAGAAAGGTTAGGTAATCTAGACTTGCTGTGAGCATTAGCAACATTTGTAGAAGAACCTGCCACACTGGAGACAAGCCAAAAACAATGTTTTAAGCTGCTACATTGCACAATATATCATCATTTAACTCTTAATATTAGTTAAAGAAGTATCCAGAGGCTGGAGAGAGCAGTACCAGCAAAATAGGTGGGTAAGTGCTGAACGTAACTCAGATAGCACTTGGAAATGACACTCAGATTGCTAGAAGGAACCCTAGAGGAAAAATAGGTTCAACCAACTCTGCCCACCAACATAGAAACAGAAAGAGCTTCAGAAAAACTGCTCAGTAATTTGCTGGCAAGTGCCAGGTTGGCCTGTATGTGTGACCTCGGGAGGTGGTGTTGTGGAATATGACAGTTTTCAAACTGGGTGGTTTTAAATATATCAGGATATACCATGAGACTTTTGGAAAGAAGAGCTAAAAGGTGATCTGATTCAGGAGTCTTGAAGTGAGGCCTAGAAGCATGTTTTCTTAGCAGGTTCTTGGCTTGCAGGCCAGTCCATTGGCGTAGCATATAGCACTGTGAACTTGGAGACTCAGTTCTGACAATTTCCCTGCCCATTTGTGTGATCCGAGCAAGTCAACATTTTTGTTCTTCATGGTTTCTTGAAGGTGTCTCCCTGGCTGAGAGTCTATTCTTCCCTCTCTCATAATTGCTCAATACTACTGTTTCAGTTCAAGCTAGTGCATGATTTTTCATAGGGCTGACCAGATTCCTTACAAAAAAATAATTTAAGGGAGAAAGGGTTTGTTCTGGTTTACACTTGGAGGGGATTATTACAATATGGCGGAGGAGGTGTGGCAGCAGGAAGAGAAGGAATGCATGGCAGCAGAGAGCTGGCCGGTTATCCTTCAGCTACAGTTAGAGAGCAGAGAAAGACCAGAAATCAGGGCTGGGCTATAAAACCTCAAGTCCCTTCCCAAGTGACTCATTTCCTCCCATGAGGCTTCACCCTCTTGAAGGCTCCACAGCCTTCTCAACAGCACTACTAGCTGGGGACCAAGTATTCAAACATTCAAACCACAGGACTGACATTTGGAAAAGATTTGGCTTTGTTCGTGGTGGTGGTGGGACTAACCTGAGTGGAAGAGGGAAGGTGAGATTATAAGCTGTATCCTGGAAGGATGGAGGTACCCTGGAAAAATGGAGACAGCTCCAAAGTCACATGGTCCGAGGAGAGTTTCAGTTTGGAGAGCCCCGTAGGGTGGTGCAGTTTTAACACTCTGCTATAATACTCCCAAATGGTGTTTTCTAGAGCATTGGATGTGGGACATGCTCTGAAAGAGATCTCTGTGTTAATAAGTTTGGGAGCTGCTACATGTAGTATTACAGTCTAGAAGACTCACGGTACACATCCCGGGCTTTGAGGAATCCAATTAACCTTACTCAGTCTGGAATGTGTCACATTTACTATTTGGTCACAGAGTACTTAAAAGCAATAACTATCACACTTTTGGGAAACGCTATTACAGAAAACAGGGAGCCATTATGAGTTCTGGGTTCAGTTTTAGAGAACTTTTAGGGGAACTTGGGGAAGCGATCATTAGGAAGAATATTTAAGAAGAGCAGGAAATGAACGGAAATCTCTCAGTTTAGAGAGGAGCAGCCTCATGCAATCCATTTTTAGTTGTGTGAATTGGTATAATGAGGAATTTGATTGATTGTTCTTCATATTCATTGAGTATAAAGCCAGAAGGAATGGGCTTAAGAGTTAGGCCTGGAGATTTAGGAGAAAGAAAAAACCCAGAAATCTTTCTGATCAGGGAGATAAACTAGAATTGCTTATCTGGGGAAATAATGTAATTTCTCAAGTCTCATCCATTTTGTGTTATAAAATCAGGAGGATAGACTAGAGAAAAAGTCAACTTCTCTCTGTTTTTGTGCCTGCCTTTTGGTACTCAGAAGCCTGTGTACTTCAGGTGAGAGCCACAGAACACCCTGGTCATCCAAACAGGGATCTAGCAACCTGAAGAACCTTATATGTGAATATTTGGAAATATCCCAGTAATTTGTCAAACTGCCCATCAAGGCAGGGCTATTTTTTGCAATGCTCCTGCCCTGAGGCCTTCAGGAATGTGCTGGGAAAGATTTCAGTGCTTGGGAAGCTATTATTTTTCTAGGCAGGTCATTTCATTTACAGATTCCTTTAATTGTTAGGAGGTTCTGCCTTTCCAAGAACCAAAATATGCTTCACTTCACGGAGTAATTTGTGCTGGAACTCTATATGGTGATTCCTTTTACCTATGGGATAACCAGGTATCTGAAGACAAGTACCACATCTGTACTAATTCTTCTTTAATACAGGAGCCCAAGTTCTTCCTATAAGCATTCTAGTTTGAGAATGGCATTACAGCATAATGTCCAAAGAATATGAATTGATCATGGGGAATTGTTTCTATGATGGTCAATCTTAATTTTCAACTTGGTTGGGTTGAGAAATGCCTAGGATAAATAAGTAAAGCCATATTTCTGGAGGTGTCTAATGGTATTTCCAGAAAAGATTAGCTCATGAATCATGAGTGTTCCAACCTATTAGTGTATTCCTTTGTTGGAGTCAACACGTTTTCTCACTGGCAGATGATGAAAAGTAAGAGACTGGGCTTAGTTGGAGAAAGTAGGTCACCGGGAATCTGTACCTTTGTGGCTGTATGTATCCCTGTCCTTTCTTGCATTCCCTTCTTGCTGCTTCCTGGCTGATGATGTGAACACCTATGGTTTGCCATGCCCTCCCCAACTTGGTGAACTATAACCTCCAAAACTATGGTCTTGTTGTATATTTGATGACAATGATGATAAAAATAAGGCATGGTATCTTTTGATATGGGCAGAATCTTAATGCAAAGAGACCAAATATGTAGGGCATAAATGTGAAACTAAAAGTTCATACTCTGAAAATTTAGACGACTTCCAGGGGGTCTGAGCTGGTAGTTATAGGAAACCTGCCATGGTATAAAGAAATGTTGATGAGCACAGTAGGCAGTATAATGGAAATCTCAGAAAATGACATTTGGGGAGAGTGTTAGCAGTTAGAGAGGTTTGGTGGCTAGTTTTTATGTCAACGTGTCAAAGCTTAGGGTCTTCTGAGAAGAGGGGCCCTCAACTGAGAAAATGCCTATGTCAACTTGCCTGTTGGCAACAATGTAAGTCATTTTGTTGATTAATGACTGATGTGTGTGTGGGGGGCAGCTCACTGTAAGGTGTGCTTCCGTGGTCAGTTGGCCCTGGGTTATATGAGAAAGAAGGTTGAGGAAGCCATGATGAACAAGCCAGTAAACAGCACCCCTCCATGGCCTCTGCTTCAGTTCCCGCCTCCAGGTTCCTGCCTTGAATTCCTGTCCTGACTTCCCTTATTGACAGAGCATGTGACCTAAAAGTTATAAGATGAAACAAACTCTTTCCTCCCCAAGCTGCTTTTTTATATCACAGTAGTAGAAACCTCTGATTTCTAAAATATGTAAAGAACTCAAGAAACTAGACATCAAAATACCAAATAATCCAATTAAAAAATAGAGTACAGATCTAAACAGAGAATTCTCAAGAGAAGAATCAGCGGTAAAAATACAGTGACATCATGAAATTTGTAGGCAAATGAATAGAACTAAAAGAAATCATCTGGAGTGATGTAACTCAGACCCAGAAAGACAAACATGGTATGAACTCACTCATAAGTGGATACTAGATATAAAAGCAAAGGATAGCCAGGCTACAATCCACAGCCCCAGAGAAGCTAAGTAACAAGGAGGACCATAAAAGGGACATGCATGGATTGCCCTAGGAAGGAGAAATAGATATGGTCTTCTGTGTAAACTGGGGGCAGGGGAGGAGAAATGGGAAGGGGTGGGGTATGGAAACATGAGGGAATGGGATGAATGAGTTGGGTTAGGGAGAAACTTGGTGCAAGGGAAATTCCCAGGAATCCACAAGGATGACCCCAGCTAAGACTTCTAGCAGGAGTGGAGAGGGTATCTGAACCTGCCTTCTCCTGTAATGATTTGTAACTACCCTTATGCCATCATAGAACCTTCATTCAGTAAACTATGGGAGCAGTTGCAGGCCCCAGGCCAAGCTCCTGGAGTCCAGTCGGAGAGCCGGAGGAGAGCTTGTTTGAGCAAAGGGGTCAAGAACATGATGGGGAAACCCTCAGAGGCAGCTGACCTGAGCTCATGGGGGTTCATGGATACTAAACCAACAGTTAGGGAGCCTGCACTGGACCAAACTAGTCCCTTTACATGTGGATGATAGTTGTGTGGCAAAGTCTGTTTGTGGAACACCTGGCAGTGGGACCAAGATTTATCACTGGTGAATGAACTGGTTTTTTGGAGCCTATTCCCTATGGTTGGATACCTTGCTCAGCCCTGACACAGGGGAAAGGGATTTGGTACTGCCTCAACTTGATATACCAGGCTTAGTTGACTCCTCTCTGAGGAGTGGATGGATGGGGGTGAGAGGTGGGGGTGAATAGGAGCAGGGGAGGGAGGGGGAGCTGTGGTTGGTGTGTAAAATGAATAATAATCAAATAGAAATAATAATAATCAAAAAGAAACCCTAACTAAGGCAAAAGGGTTCTACTTAAAATTTCTAAGTCACTGAGTTCCACAACCAAACCCATGTTCCAGACATTAGTGAGGTGAAAGACAGAAACTCAGGAGAGGTCACAGCAACCCACGACTCGTCTTCCTATGACCTACATAACTTTTATCAGAAGTGGGAGATAAGGTTTCATGGTGTTCCTGTTTGGGTAGGCAGGGACACCTTAGTGTCTAAAATTAAAAACCCTGCTTCGTGATACCTTCTGGGACTGTCCTTGGGCCGCCTACATCGCACCAGCTGGACACGAAAGCCATGTTGTGTTCATTTGTTCTGTTCGTTCCTATTTCTAATAGAGCATTTCATCAGCTGGCTTCTGCTTGGCAATCATGCCACGCAGTGATCAAAAATACTTTTCTCTCTCTCACGCTACTATCAGCTAAATTGTTCTACATACTGTAGTTCACTCTGAGCTGGAGTACAGGGTTTACGTTTGTCTGTCTCACTTTTAATTTTCTTTATGTGTGCTTATTGATGTTGGTAAGGTGGCACTTCATGTGGTGCTTTGTGTTGTTCCTCAGCTGGAATGATCTTCATTTTTGATAAACATGTCTTCCATTTTTTCCCCAATGGTTTTGAACATATCCATCAGGGCCGGCCAACAGGAGGGTTCTGTTAATGGTACTGGAAAGTTTGCTTGAACAAGACCTCAGCATTTAATTGGTTCTGTGAATAACTATCTAGTCAGCTGGGTTTCAGTCACAGACTAGGACTATTTTCCAACATGGTGTTTTGCTTTTTTGGTTTTGGAGAATCCTGACTAAAAGTCAGGATTATTATTTAATGGCTGAATTATTATTTTCCTACCAGTATCTCCGATGCTACTGGATTCAAACTCTTTATTCAGTTAACAGATAGAATTAGTTAACTTAACTTTTAATCTCTCTCTCTCTCTCTCTCTCTCTCTCTCTGTATGTGTGAGTGAGTGTGTTTTCCTTAGTAGGCCACAGCCTATGAGTCTTGGCTCCCCATTTCCACTCCTTGGATACTTTCCTCCCTTCATTTGCTCTGACTAGTGTCTACTCTGCTATTGGCTGAAGGCTCACTTCCTTCAGGAAGTCCCACCCATATAGTCCCTCCCATCTGGGTTTTCTTCTGTAGTGTCACCTGCCCCTCAAGTGACCTTGCCCATGGACCATAGTCTCTGAACTTGGTTGTAAACTCCTTGAGAGCTGATGCTGTTCCTGGGTGTATCAGATTCTCAGTATGCCAGTTCAGGAACAACAGGCCATGGGCTCACCAAGCAGTATACCCAAAGGGACTTTGAAAGTTCTCGAGTTGCTCTGTCCATGTTTGGAGTGTGACTCTGAGCAAGCAGTTGACTTTGGGAGGTGGGGTGGGACTTTAGATGATTCTGGGGTGCTAGGCTAATACAAAGAACACCTCATTAGGAACACGTAGCCCTGATCCATATTTGCCAAAAGCCCTGGGAAGTGTGCTTAGCAAGCCCATTTGCTTCTCCCAGTCTCTGTGTCTGTATCAGATAAAGAACTGGGACTCTGTGGTGAATAAACATGGAGTTGAATACACACAGCTTTTGAAGACACTTCATAGCTCAGTATCCTTATTTACAAATTCTCCATTACTTGGCAACACTCTGGTATGGACTAGGTAAGCCCAGCTCAGTAACAAGGAAGAAAGGTAACAATATATCATTGGCAATGGCATGTAGCACATTATCCTCTCAACACACGCCCTAGAGAAGGAGGAAGTAGGTCAAGGTCATTTTGCTTGCCCAGTTTTCAAATCAGCTTCCCATAGTGACTCCCAAGTTCATGCTTCTCCCATTCATTTTGTAGCTCAGTTGTCCACTGTCTGGCTGGAACCCTTTCACAGAAGCCCTCTGTGATGTCCTTGGATGTCCTCGGCCTTAGGACAGACACTGGTGTTGACAGAAGGCTCTCTGACCTGCAGGAGGGAGGTGTGGCAGCGGCTGACTGGCACTGCCAGTGTGGCTGGCTCGCAGCCCTGTGCAGCCCTGCTTTCACATTCTCTCCAGAGTAGGAGGAGCAGGCACAGAGGTATCCAGGCGGTGTGCATGGTTTATAAAAAGCCATCAGGAGCACCATCTTGGGACTGCAGTCATTTATCCGCGCCTTTTCCTTGTAAAATGTTACTGACTATTTTACACCAAGGGCAGTTTATCCTGAATGGGATATACAGGCATTCAATTCACCTCTGCTTTTTGCCAAGTCTGCTTTTTCACTCCACCCCCCACTGCTCCTGAAGTTATATATGGTTCTGAGAGAGGAAGCCATTTTCTATCTGAAGGGAAAAAAAGGGCTGACGGCTTTAAAGAGAAACCTTCCATCATAGGAGAGAACATTTGGTTGAAGAGATAGTGCCTTTGTTTTTAAAAAAAATGGAACCCCGCTTTAGTGGTCTTGTGGTTCTCCGAATCTGACCTGGTTTCTGGTCAGATGTTAGGAATTACAGAGATGAGCTCTATCAGCATACCTTGTGAGGGTAAATGGAGGACAGATATGATCAGACCTATTTTTCTAATGGGAAAATTGAAGCCCAAAGAGGTTAAATCACTTGTTTAAGACCACAATGGAAGGGTGCTGGTATAAGCAATTGCTTTAGCAGCCGGGTTAATAACAGGGAAAGGGGAGAAAGCAAAAAAGACTCCTTTTGGCTCACACCCCTCTTCTCCCACCTCAGCTCTCTCATGAGCTTTTTTTCCCCCAGTCTTTGAAACTGCTCTTTTCGTATGCAATTGACGGCGAGTTTTGAATTTCCGTGACATTAAGCAATTGGCTGAAAGTCACACTTAGTTATTGCAAAGTAGGTTTCCAACCCAAACCTTGTGAGTCCGAACTTGTCTTCTCCCCAGACCCTCCAACCGCCTTCATTTGTATCCGCTACTCGCCTGCCCTGGCTTTTGCAGAGAATCTAAATATAATGGATTGCTGCTGCAGAATGCCAGGGTATTTTAATTTATAGAAAAGAATAATGGGGTTCAGGTGAATGCCCTCCTCCGTATATTCTCTTTGGAACGAGGCTTAGCTTTATTGTCCTTTCACTTCCCGTTAGTTCTAGCCAATGTGATTCCATAATGACATATAAACCCAAACATGAGTAATTGATAGCAGCCTCAGGAGCTGAAGCAGGATAAAACCAGACTGACTCGAGTCTCCAGGGTGAAGAATTAACATTTATTGGTTTAGTGAAATGAATTTATGTTCCAATAAAGCCAGTTACGGACTAGACAGTTATTTAATGAGGTTCCTTTTATAAAAAGAACAAATATGAACTTCTGGGCCTGGGTTAGATTGTAACTATTGTGTCAATTGCTAAACCACTATATAGATATATTTGGGAAAAATTCCGTGATATTTCCTTAATCCATGAAATTTAGGTTTAACCCATTCTGTCTATAGAATTAGAAACTGAAAGGGAACGTGATCCACATCTGTGATCTCCTGAGCAGCACTTTTGTCCGCCAGTCCCACAAGATCAGAGCTCCGAGTGTGCCTGGAAGACACACGCTACCATAAAGGAAAAGGAAAGAAACACGGAAACTAGGTAGACCTGGCGCCCTTTGAGCCTTGGATGTCCTGGTCTACAGAAAGTAGATGAGGTCAAAGGGCAGAGAATAAATGCCTCTGGGGTGAGGCTGCAGGCGGAAAAGGATA
Source organism: Bramus lutescens (assembly GCA_001685075.1). Lineage (NCBI taxonomy): Eukaryota > Metazoa > Chordata > Mammalia > Rodentia > Cricetidae > Bramus > Bramus lutescens. The sequence continues at coordinate 490,817 of LOEQ01000426.1, read as the reverse complement.
CAGGGGCTTCTGTCTTTCGTCATCAGACAGTTGCTGCTGCCATTATAGACCAAGGATATTTCTTCTTTCCACTCCTTTCCTTTCTTCTTCATACAGAGAACGGAGGAACTGGTCATCTTTGGTAATCAGCTGTGCAGGTTCCAAAGCCCAGTCATTCCAGATTCTTTCACTTGGTGTCCTAGATCTAATCCATCAAGAAATTTTATAGGCTCTATTTTCAAAATGATATCTGGAGTCTGGCCACATCCCACTGTTTCCACAGTTCCTTCAAGGTTCAATTGCCCAAGGTTCTTTGCCCGAGTGACTCAATAACATCTCAATTGATCTTCCTGCTCTTGTTTCTGATTTTGCTCTGAACTGCTTCATGTATACCCTTTGATCTTCGTGCAGCAGCCAGTAGTGGGGATCCTCTTAACAGAATGCGTCTCCCTGTGTTAGATTTTCATCAGCATGGCCACATACCTGAGCAAAAGCACCTTAAAGAATAAATATTTGTTTTGGCTCATGGTCTCAGAGGTGTCAATCCATCACAACTGAGAATATATAGCAGAACATAGAAGCTCACTTCATGGCAGCCAGGAAGTAGAAAGATGACGAAGGCCTGCATTAGTTGGTTCTATTGTTTTTTATTACATCCAGGCCTCCAGTTTCTGGATGGTGCTTCCCAAATTCTGGATGGCTCTTCACCCTTTAGATAATCCTCCCTGGAAATGCCTAGGTGCCTCTCAATCCAGTCACGTTAATAGTCCCATTAACCATCACCTCCTTCTTGATTCCAACATGACAGTGACTTCCCATCTCCCACAGGTGAAAACAGAAACCTTACAGGCGAGCCTACCAGCCCTTCATGGCCAGGCCCCTCCCAAACTCACCACCCTCTGATCTCAGACTGTCACCACATCCCTGGCACATTCATACTGCCTCCCTGTTCTTCCAAGGCAGGTTGAACTTTTTCCTCCCCATCGTGTCTGCCTCCTGTATGCCTCTTCTTTCAGATATCTTTGTCTCCCACCCCTCTGCCCACTCTGTGTTTTTCCTCCCACCCACCTTCTCAGTGAAGACTTCTCTGTCTTACGAAGAGTGGGAATTCCTCAGCCTCCCAGTTGTCTTGACCTCTCGCTCTGCTCGGCTCTCTGCAGAGCAGTGATTACCTTCTACCTGGCTTTCTAATCTATGCTTGTCACCGTGAATTTTGTCTATCTGCTGGCTGATATGTGCAGACTCTCCAGCGATTGGGATCTGCCCGTTTTGCTTATAGATGCAGCTGCGAAGTCTAGGACAGTGCCTGTCACATAGGAGGTGCTCAGGAGATGTTTGTTGAATGAATAAATAAACAAAATAGACAAGTCAGCTGAAAGCAGTCCTGAGTTTTAATGCTAAGGAAAAAAGCAGGAATGATTCATTTTTGTTTCTGTAGTCTAATCTTTTTTTTAGCTCAATTTTCATCAGAGGTTTCATTTGCTCTTTAGCTCTGGAAAAGAAGACTTATCAAATTGGCTGGAAGATAGATTTTCTACATCTTGGGAGTTTTGAGATCTTGTTGAAAAAAAAAGGCCTTCAATGAGATGAAGAGGATTTTTATTGGGATAATTATGACTGAACCCCCTGATTTGATCAGATTGGACACTTTGAATTTGAAATTCAAAGGTCTAACATTATTAGGAGAAATGCAACATCTCATGATGTCACCATTGATCCTGACAAAATATTTGAGCACCCACTGGCTGCAGAGCCCTGGGGAAAAATCTGAACACTTTGATTGCACAGTGCACACATTTGTGCTGCTACGCGGGCCAGATGTGCTAGGTGGGGAATTTTATGTTCCCAGTGCTTGGAAGCAAGGGTGTTGTATTTCATGCATTTAAATATACTTTGTGAGGAATGCCTCCTAAGTATAAAACGTGGTCACCAGCGAATAAAGCAAAAAAGTGTATTGGTTCAGCTAGAAATGTGTCGCAGTGCTTGGGATGATTTAAAAGACATTGCCCTCTCAGGCACCGGGGAGACCACAGTTGTCATCCTAACTCACATTTGTGCTGCAGCGAGCAGCTTAGAAAGCACTTGCTTGAAATAGACCATCTCATGCCTGGTGTCTGGGGACGGTTTGCCAAAAGCCTGGTCTCTGTGGTGCGTCGAGGATGCGGAGCGCAGGGTGTCAGGGGGAAGAGGAGGTAGAGGGAGGAGCCTTCAGTTGTGAGGATGCTGTGGTCAAGAGTAGAGATTCCACAGCCAGGCTCTCTGGTGTCAGGTCCAGGTCTGCGTTTTGCTTGGTGGTGTCTTGACTTTATCAACTATAGAATGGGCTGAGTCATATTAGGTTTTTGCATGCTGTGAGAAGGGGTTGGGAAGTTTATAAACAGAGAGGGCTGCAAAACCCTTCTGGCACCTGGGAAGTTCCCATGCACACTGGCTGTCAGAGTTAAGGATCAGAGGAGGGCTTGCTTGCCCTTCTTGTCTGATTTTCTTGTCTAATTGTTGGGGGAAAAATCATACCTAGCAGTCATTTAGTTGGCTATGTACTTCTTAACATTATAAATGAACAGGACAATATGAAAATCCAGAGCCCTTTAGTAACAGATACATTTATGTGTCTGTACAGTTTTACCTGTACAGGGTTTTAGAGTTGACAGATTTTGAAGTCCTCATTAAGAATAATTGTGTAGGAGGGAGGCCGCTTCTCCACCAACATATTTGGGTTAGGATACATCAGAGAGCCCAGTTTTAATCATTGCTTATTGGAAACTAAGTCTTAGAGACATCTATCCACACTGGAATGAGTTATTTGACTTTTCAGGTCCAGAATATAGGACTCTAGATGGGCAGAACTCAAGGTAGCCTTGACATATCCTTCAAGGGACATTTGAGAAGTAACTTGATGCAGGCAGAGAATAGGCAAGCAGTGGAATGGGTGTATCCAGATGCAGAAATTTGGATGTAATTGACTTTTGGGGGCATCCAGCCTCCTCATTTCCATGATTTTTCCCTTTCTGCCTCCTACAGCATCCTTTCTCCTTGGGGACAGGAAGCTGCTGAGAAGCACTGAGAGGGAAAGAGACTTCCCAGGGAAAAAGAAGCAGCTATGAACAGATCACAGTCGGGACTGGGAAGCCACTTGACAAAGGCAAAGGCACCATAGAGAGAGAGCTATGTAATTGGTTGTCAATATATGTATTTCAAAACACAGTCTCCTGGTATCCAACTTCCCAGGGAGATAAAAAGGAATCTTTCAGTGTGCAAGCTTGTTACATCTCAGAGAAAGCACACAGCACATGCACGGATAGAGCAAGAAGGCAGCATCCCAAGAGCTGCAAAGCACAGGCTTTCTCTAACACCTTGTCCTGTCACTGATACAGGGGTAGGGGTCTTTAGATTTCTGTTTTCTGTCTCTTCCTCTCTTCTAGCTTCCCAGGGTGATACAACCAAGTCCAATACTCAGGGCTTTCTGTGGAGACAGCAATTCTGCAGTTTGGCTATGTCCACATTGCAGAGGAAAATGCTGATTCTCCATGCTTCCTCTGCTTCTTAAAGAGGATAATAATAACAAGAAACGTCTTCCTCCATCTTAGGGATTCAGCGAGATTAATTAGATGTTGCCTATGAGGCGTTTGAGACTGGCTGAAGGAGATGCTAAGCACCATTTTCAAAGTTAGCTTCTTAACCCATCCTGTAAAAATGAGCACTCGCCTCATCTGTCAGGGATTGAGTGGGGTGCCTCCACTCTTCAAAAGCATTGAAAAAGGCTTCAGGATTTGATAATGGAAACAGCCTAATTAGCTCACTTTCTGAAGACATTGAAAAGGGAGAGAAGATGCCGCCCTGATCAAAGCCAAAAGGGCCTCCTCTAGGATTCTTGGCCTAGGGACTGGTGAGAATAAATGGGGATATCAAGGCTGGGACCAGGCTGCAAGATACTTGAAACAAGAGTTTCCACCCAACACCAAGACAGATGGTGTACTCAATGCTTGGAAGAGTAACTTTCTTTCTTACCTAATTTTTCTAGCTCAGAAGCGGGAAACATTTGGACCCCAGGTTTCCCAATGTGGGGTGAAGACAGATGAGAAGGTGGTAATGACTTCCTCCATGGGTGGTTTGCCCTTTCTGCAGAGCAGAGTGAGTATTGATATTCTGGGAAGAACACAGAAAATTCTGACTCAAGAGTCTCTCACCTATTAATTCATTAAATAAGTATTGATTGGTCATCAGCAATTTGCCATAGTTCTGAGGAGGGGGAAACTGATCAAGATGGTGAAAGTCCTCATCCCCAAGGAATGAAGAAAGACAAGCAACCATCAAGGGAGTAGAGTAGTCTGCTCTCCTCACCCTCTCCAGAATATGACTTCTACAAGGGCAGATTTTGTCTATTTTTTTGAAATCAGTTTTGTTCACTGCTATTTTCCTAGGACCTGAACTATGTCCTGAATGCCTGTTACCCATTGCCCAGTAGGTGTTTGCTAAATACATGAATAGAGAAGGCAATTTCACGTAAGGTCAGTGGAAGAAATGAATCCGAGGTGGTTAAAAGGAGATGAAGTCAGGGTGGATGATGGGACCCCTAGGTTTCTGTTCCTCTTAACTTCTCACAGAAAACTCTGCAAGACATGGGCAAGAGTTTATATGAGAGGAATGGATTCTAAGCACAGAAAACCTGCTTAGTAAATACTTCTTATTTACTTAATTGCTTACTTACTTTATTTACTTGTTATTCTCTTTGTGTATAGGCATGTGTGCGCCGCAATGTGCATTTGAAAGTTAGAGAGAGAGAGAAACTTTAGGGAGACATTCTCCCCTTTCTGCCCCTTCCATCATGTTCTAGAAACTGGACCCAAGGTGTCAGACAAAGGTCTTCACCCAGTGAGCTGTCTGAGTGGTCCCTCTCAGTTTATACTTTAAAATCCCTACTGTAGCAACTTGGGGAGAAGAGCTGGAAACACAACCGAAACAAGGTAGGAACTTTTCCTGTAGTCCAAACCAGAGTTCATAAAGGTTGTTGCAGGGGGGCTGGGAAGGTCAGGTTCCAGATGTGTTCTCAAGATAGAACCCGTGGAATTTATTAATGGAAGTAATGACGAGTGCGAGGAGAGGGGAACCCACCAAGACTCTGGACTGTTGGTTGGAGCCCTAAGGAGACGTCAGTGCTTTTGATTGAGAGGTGAGGGTCAGGCTTCTGGAATGCTGGCTTTGAGGTGGGTGGGATTGGCTAACCAGGCAGGATGAAAGCCTAAAGTTAGCTTTTGGGGTCATATCTTGAGTACTTACCAGGGCATTTTGGCGAGACTTAAGGAGGAATTTCCATATGACAAGGATGGGTGGGGCCCAATCTTTGAAATCAAATATTTAAATGAAAAATTTAAATCACATTGTTTTTTTGTTCCTTATTGTTCTGTGTCTGTGTGGCTGTGCATGTAGATGCCAGAGGATGACTTGCAGGAGTTGTTCTATGTTCGTCCTGGGGATTAAACTCAAGTTGTCAGGCATAGCTCCAGGCACTTTCTCTCCCTGAGCCATCTCATGCCGGCTTTTGGAATCAAAGAATTTGTCGTACTTAGAACCTAAAATACCTTGTCTTAGAGATATAGAGATATTCAAACCATGATTTTAATTGTCTTATACTTAAAAGGGAAGCAATATTTTCTCTAAATGAAAGCTTAATAAAAGCCCAATATGTGAGATAATTTAATTGTTCTGAGAAGCCCAGGTCTTCAGTATTTGTCTTCCCTTTTTTTTTCCTTCATGTCTCTCCAGGTGTTCTCACAATAGCAACAAAGACATCTTCCTCCCACTTCCTGCTGGATTGATGCTAGAGATCCTGTGGGTAGGGATTCATTCTCTTCACTTAAAATATCTCACCCTCCTAAAACGCAAAGCTCACATAGGCAAGCACAGGAGGGCTTTGCCGAGCCCCATGCATCTTTAAGACTCCAGTGGAACTGTGTTCCCTGGCTTGCTTTGGAGTCAACTTCTGTGCTGGATTGTGATGTTCTGGAATAGGAGGAGCAGAACTCCCATGGAGGAGAATGGAGCTGATACAGCAGGCCTGCTGTGTTTGCTAGAGCTTGGGTTGTGTTCATTTTTGCCTTCTAGATTTGCTCCTTGTACCTCATCTACAGGCAATTCTCAGTACCTTTACTGTCTGCTTTGATGAATCTAGCTGAGACCTTGTATCTTTCCCCATGTTCCTGGGCAATAGTTTCATGTCTCTGTTAGTGACAGATACTTTGAAAAGGGCTCGTGTCCTCTTCCATGTGAGAGGCGTATCCTGATGGGCAACTAGACTTCAGCTCTCCCCTCATTTACAGAGGGAGTACAGGAGGTACCACCTGTCAACAATAGACAGTGAGTCTCTTAGCCCGTTAACATTAAATTCCCAGGCACTGTGATTTTACCCATGGTGGGAAGAGGAAGGCTCTGGGAAATAACTGCTGACTAGGTGGATAGAAGTCATGGGCATTTACCCAGCATGTAGTACATCCATTTAAGATTGGTGCAAGGAGCCAAGGGACCCTGGGCATTGCACCTGCCTGGAGATGATGAGCTAAGTGGCCTCCAGAGGAGTCAGGACCCCATCAGCCATCACCACTGTGGCAGCGCTCACTGGAGATTGACACCCACATGGACTTAAAACTCTAGTGAACAGATTGATACACAAAACCAAGTGACCCCCCCAAACCAGCTGCCCCCAGCTTTAGATTGACACCTCAAACCAGCTGCCCCAAGCTTTAGACTGCTCAGCTAAGAAACAGCATACCAGTAGTTGGTCCCGTTTACCCCTCACTGACTTTAAGGGTCTCAAACAACCTTCAAACTGTTGTGTACCAGCCCGGAAGAAACAAATCTAAATGTGCCTAGAGTAAGAGTAGCCAGGCAGCTCATCACCTTGCTGACTGGGGAAAGGTGAGGAAGGAACAGAATGGTGAGGCCAATGACAAACTGAAGTGCACACTTCATAAAATTTGGATTTTGCACAACAATGGGCCATAGGAAACCTCTGTGGGTTAAAACTTGCCTTTGCCTGTAAGTTTTAGATTCCTGGATGCTGTAGAGTAGGGTGGGGGAGAAGGGTTAGGCAAGGAGTTTAATAGGATCAGTGGTTTTCATTAAGGTGCAAATATATTATCTGCAATGGAAAACCTATTGATTCTCTTTTGGCCACGGGTGCTAAGTACTTGAAGATAGCAATAAACCTACCGTGACTGTGATTATGTACTCCTTAGCTTTGATATTACCATGTGACTTGTACCATGTCCCAGGCACCTCACTAGAGACTAGAATTTCGAGACAGTACAGCCACGGGTCTGCCCTCAAGGCATTGGAACCTAGGGAGAAAATGTAAGGGCAGGATGGTGCCTATTTGCTCACCTCCTTATACCCAGCTCCCCCAGTGCCCACAGCACACTGGAGACAATAAATAGGTGGGAAGGAGAGACGTTGCCACATCCCTCTGCAAGGCAGGAATGCTGACAGTGCGGTGTAGCAGGGACTGTGAGCTTGCTAGAATAGTCTAGAAGAGGAAAGAAACCTGGAAGATGCACACATGACGGGCTGAGATAAGGATGGGGTTTGATGAGGAACAAACAGGTGATGTTGGGGATCCTTGTTATCTTCAGAAGGTCTGGGAGACTTGCGGTGTTCAGTCCTCAGCTTGTCCAAGCGTCAGGGAAGCTGATAGAGGCCTAGCATCCTCCAAATCGGGAGACACAGCAGGTGGCAGAGCATCTCTTAGGACCCCATGGGACTCTTAGGAACCAAGTGGGAAAACTTGGGCTATCTGCCAGCAGGCTAGTGGTTCTCATCAAAGGATGGGGTGGGGTGGTGGGAGATTGTTCTTCGGTTTTCTTTGGCTGGTGGAAGGCAGGTGTTCCGGAGCAGGTGTTCCTGAGCTCTGTGAGGTCTGCCGCCACCGGCTTTGTGAGAATCTTCCTTGGTGTGAGTCTCAGACCATTTCCTGAGCTTCGCACCCCAATTCTTGACCTGGCACCTGCTGAAGTGAGTTATTTCATTATCAGTGATAACTTTAATAACCTCAGGATTTTCTGTAGGTAGATGTGCCCCCAGCATTAGCACTGTTCATTGTAGCTCCTATCAATAGCTGTTGGAGCAAGCTGCTTTGCAAAGAAAACAAGGCTTCAATGCTGGGCTCTCATCAAGGTCAGAATGTCCCTTGAGAGTCTGGAGGCAAGGATTTCAGCTTGACTCTCATGTGTGTGGGCAGCTTTAGTGTGTTTTGTTTGTTTGTTTGTTTTGTTTTGTTTCCTGATTTCCACAGGTTTGCCTCCCATACTTCAGCCTCACCTGTCACGCCAGCACTCAGTACATGAGGCCCGGTTTTGTACGCACTGAGCATGCCCAATGGCTCAGCACCTGGTACTACCAAGTTCTACAGCTTCTCCCTTAAGCATGCAGACCTAGACTTGCTAATTTTAAAAGTGGGGGACAACCAGAGATGACCGTGGGGTTGCTGTGAGGAACTATGGGCTAGCTGAAAGAACACAGGTCTGGAGGCAGGTGGTAATTGCCTTAATTTCTTCTTTTCTGTTTACCACGGTACTACGTGGTCTTGAGTTCCTAACAACGTTCTTAGAAGTCTCAGCTTCCTCAACTGTTCATTGTGTTTAATCATGTAGACTTCCTCTTGGTACAGGGGCGCCAGTCTTCAGTTCAATTGCTCGAAAATACAATGGTCCGTGGAGAGTCCGCACAACCATTTTAACAACAGGCTAGATTGTAGTCTTCAGATTCCATTTCCTCATTCTCTTCTTGTGCTTGGCCCATCCTTAAAGTGTACCATACCTTTGTGAGTATGTAATGGGGCTTGATATGGAATTTCTTTTAGATTACTTAATTCAAATTTATATTTTCACTAATACCTGAAAGTGTCAAACTGTATATATTTATAAGTATTAGGGGCTATTGCGATACATATATACTTTGTAAAATACTTAAATCATGTTAAACACATCTGTCTCCTTCGACACATTATTTCTTTATGGTGAAAACATTCAAAATCTTCTTGTATTTGGGATATACATGATTAGTATCTGTCCTTCCAATGGACCATAGTACCCATTGATCCATCCTTGGCTCTCTCTCCCCAGCCTCTGGAAACCATTCTGCTCTCTAGCACTTATAAGGTCAACATTCTAGATGCACTCCAAGAGGTAGTGAGATTATGCAGTGCTGGGATGTTGCTGGGCTCTAATGTCTTCCTCGGTGCCATGCCAATGACACACTCTGGGAGGAAGACGCAAGGGCCCAGCGACACTGGTCTTTCTGTGTGTGGCTTATTTCAGTGTGCACAATGAATTACATCTGTGTTGTAACAAAGGGCCCCGCTCCATTCCTTTGATGGCTGAGTTGTCTTCATTGTGTCTGTGTACCCCACTTCTTTGCCTGGTCATCAGGTGATGAGCACCTGGTGGAGCCTTATGCACTGAGCTACATCCAGACTCTACTATTCTCTGCCTGCTATTACCTTTAGCTGCAAAATGATCATTCCTCTCCCTCAGTCCTCTCTGCCAAAGATGCTTGCCTCAATGGAGTACTGGGAAGAAAACAATTGAATCGGAGAGATTCAGACCAAAGTGTTAATGACAACTAACCTTTGCCCTTTGCACTTTTGAATGGGAATCCTAAACAATGGTAGAGTCACCGTGGTGGAACTTCTGACTGGAGGACAAAGGGAAGCCAGGATTTTAGGCATTGTGGGGAAGGCCATGTTGGTAAGGTTGGAGAAGTTGGGTGGTGTTCAGTTGGTCCATTATGTCTGACTGCCTGAGGGTAGGTTCCTAAAGTTCCTCTGGGCAACATATGAGTGGAAACCACAACCCTTTCAGGTTCACATGCAAAGGGAAAGGCCTCAGTGCCTACACACTATTCTTTCAGAGATCTGCGGGATAAAGACCTAACCTGTTCAAATTATCCTAGAGGATTTGCATGGCCCATTGTATTTTCAGAGTTCTTTTTATCCATTAATTAGTTATTCATTTATTTAATGCTGTTTTTAATTGTGTACTTATTCCATCTTGCAAAGGTGGAATTATTCAGAGGAACTTTTAAAAGAAATTAACAGTATGACAGAACTTATAATTGTGCTTTAATCTTAAATTAATGTCCCCCCTGTTTTCACGTTACCAGGACAATTATCCCAAACGGTAGAAGAAGCAGGAAATTATGTATTGTCCTATGTATGACATTCCTTCCTGGAGTGTGTGCCATTTATCATGGCTTTTTAATCTCCTCCATGTGCAAGAGAAGATAAAACATCTTAATATTTCAGTGTTTGGAGAAGATTAAAGCAGCAGCAAACATTCTTGTTTGTTTTGTCCACTCCTTGTGCTGCATCTGAGTGGGTCAGAGTGACCTAGGTGACTTGAATACACTTTCAGAAATGCGGCTGTTGACTTTGTTTCTAGGGACCCTGAAAAATGCGCATAAGGACCCCTAGCAGGTTTCTATGGATATTTCTTTCTTCCAGTACTTGTTTTTATAGACGGATGCCAGCGTGTGCGGCTTAGCTGACCTGAGAGTAAAGACAAAGACGGCCCTTAGACCCCTGCAGTGACAGGGGATTTCTTTTATCTTAGAAGAGAACTCCTGAGTTTAGGCCTCTTTATCTGCTTTCAGAGGAAGTCTGAGGAAGATGCTCTGGGCTCCTGAAACAGCCTTCTGGACATTGCATCACTCAGGCTTCTCCAGCAAAAGAGCAGCAAGAGAGAGAGTGTGTGTATGTGTGTGCATAAAAATATATACACTATAATACATATATTTTTCCTCCACAAAATGTGGTTTCATGTAGCCCAGGCTGTCCTCAAACATATTGTGTAGCTGAGGCTGGCTTTAAATTCTTAATCTTTTTACTTCTTTCTGGGATAACAAGTGTATACCACCATGTCCTGATAACACACACACACACACACACACACACTCATACACATGCACACTCTCTCACACACACACACTCATATACTTACACTCACATACTCACATCTACCCCATCCCCCATACTATCTATTTCTATCTATCTATCTATCTATCTATCTATCTATTTATCTATCTATCTATCTAACTATCTATCATCTATCATCATATCTACTAAAGAAATTTGCCACTGTGATTGGGGCTGGAATAGTCATGATAGTGGGGGCTGCCAACTCATATAATTTGGTGTTATAATCTCGGGTCCAAACATTGAACAATCTAGAGGTAGAGTTCTTTTTTTGGGAGGAGGGGCCAGGTTTTGCTTTTAATGATTTCAGTTGTGTTGATAATACCTACCTGCATGATGAAGAGGAGTCTGTTAAGTGACCAGAAGTTCTAATCACATTTACGAAGAATCTTACAGTAACATCTTTGACCACACAAGTGGGCATTATATCTATCTGTGTTGACATATAAACGTGATTTTTGAAGAGACCAAGCACCCTTCTGACTATAGGGTCTTTTTCAGATGACAGGCAATGAGCTGTGAGGTGTGCCTCCTGCTTCAAGTATGCCCTGGGAGCTTGGTTGATTGATAATTTCCTCTGTTGATTGATTCCTTCTTTTGGAGAAAAGTGTAGTTTTCATAGGGGTTTTAAGGTCAGTCAAGGTCATTCTCTCCCCCCCGTATTCCTTCCTCTCGTCTATTCCAGCTCTAACCTCTCACACTTAAGCAGATAGGTCCTTTTCTACAGCAGCTCTCTCTGTCTGCCTCTCTCTCTCTCTCTCTCTCTCTCTCTCTCTCTCTCTCT
>LOEQ01000426.1:465399-479058 GCA_001685075.1 Bramus lutescens | reverse complement strand
TCTCTCTCTCTCTCTCTCTCTCTCGTGTGTGTGTGTGTGTGTGTGTGTGTGTGTTTATATGTGTGTAGGCTAGAGGACAACCTTGGGAGTTACCCATAGATGCCATAACCTTTCCTTTTGTTTTTGTGTTCGTTTGAGACAAGGTCATTCACTGGTCTGATGCTTGTTGATTCAGCTAGGCTGGCTGGGTAGCAAGGCCCAAGGATAAGTCTATGTCTGCCTTCCCGGTGCTGGGATTACAAATATTACTACCGTGATTTACCAACTGGGCTATCTCCTAACCTCTACATTCTACATTTTAAAAAGGGAACTCTTTGAATACTAGTAGAACATACATGCAGGAAGAATGCACACTCATCAGCAAATTCATCAAAACCTTCTCATGTAACAAGTCCAGACCGTGAAACCACATTGCCCTTTCTATTCTGGCTTGTAGCACCAGATACTTGCTTTACCCTTTAAACGTTTTCCATATTTTCTTTCTTTCTAAAGAAAGAAAGAAAGAAAGAAAGAAAGAAAGAAAGAAACTCCCTCTCTCTCTTCCTTTTTTAAATTATTTTTTAATTTATTATTATTATTTTATGTTCATTGGTGTGAGAATCAAATGACCTGGAACTGGAGTTACAGACGGTTGTGTGCTGCTATGTGGGTACTGGGAATTGAACTTAGGACCGCTGGAAGAGCAGCCATTGCTCTTAACCGCTGAACCATCTCTCTAGCCTCTCTCTCTCTCTCTCTCTCTCTCTCTCTCTCCCTCTCTCCCTTCCTTCCTTCATTCCTTCCTCTCTTTTTTTTTAACATAATAAGCTAGGCTAGCACAATGTGTTTCTTTCCCCATAGTGTAATTTTATGTGGAGAAAGATCATGCTGGTGGGTGTCCTGAGTAGGTCTGTCCTTTCCTTCCACTGATTCTTGTAAAGAATAGGAGCTGTTGGTTTCTTACACATGGGGCATTGCTCCATACCCAGTTACCCAAGAGGTGTTGCAGATCTGCAACTGTGGCTCTGTGGGGAAACTGGGAAGGGGCCCTACTTGATCCTGTGGGCTCAGGGTTTGCAGGAGAACTGTGGCCTCTGAGCTAGCTGGCTTCAGCCTCCTTCCAGTCCTTTTGGAAGCCCCTCCAATAAGGAAGAGTAATGCTACCAATTTAGCCTGTGGAGGAATAACTTTGAATTCTAGCTCCTTGGCAGACTCCCGGGTTTTGGCAATCAGCAACTGGACCCACCTGTCATAGCATCTCAGGGACCGCTTTGTTCTGAGCTACGGCTTTGGGAATCTAGTAGCTGATTAGTAGGTGTGGCAGATAATCACTACGTTCCTGATAAGGCAGGATGTTTCTGTGCCAGGGATCCTATTTGCCCCAGACCCTTAGCGGGCTCTTCCCCCGGGGGGCTGGCCTCGCTGCTCCAGTCCTGTTCAACACTACTTGTGATCACAGATACTAGTTCCCCTTGGACTTCCAGCCCTGACAATAATCCAGGCCAGCCTGTGTTTCCTCTGCCAGCTGGACCATTTCTCACTGGGAGCCAGCCGAAACATGTACCTTGCTTTGTGCCATCTCCCTCCTGTCATTGTGAGTCTCTTTGCTCAGCTCTTCCAAGCCACCTTTCACCAGACCCCTCTGTTCTGCTGAGAGAGGCACGTGCTCTGTGCTCTTCTCCTGCCCAGAGACCCTTTCCCTCCCTTCCTCTGTCTACCTTTGTTTTGTTAAAAGCACTCTTTTCTCTCATCCCCCTGTCATTCTCTTCCCCACGGTTGTTCCTGCATTGTCACCCGGTATATTTTGGGGTTCATTTTCATTGCTACTCAGAGACCAAGATACAAAGTTTCATCAGTGGGTGTGGCAGCCAGACCCTTCTGTGATCCATCCATGACTCCTCATCTCTGCAGAGGCCACAGTTTCTTCAGCTGGACCTGTGGGAAACAGCCCGTGTCTTGTTTATCTTGTACCCGATGCACTTTACACAGCCCATTGTCCTGCCAGGTCTTTCCATTGACCCTATCAGAAAGTGACATTTGTTCTTCAACTCTACTGTCCTTATGATCCACATAGTTCCTATGTTATGATATGGGTTCTATTCATTAGACCATGCGATATTATATACAAAACAAAAGGAAGACTGAAGGTGGTATGGAGGCCTGATAAACCCGACTTTGAGATGATGCAATCCCAAATTACGTTCTTGTGCTCAATGTAATCATAAAGGTCTCTGAACGCAGAAAGGAAAACAGAGGGATTGGTGTCAGAGTAATACCATATACGGGAGCCCCCTCCATACAGGCAGGAGACAGAGTCACAAGCTAAGGAAGGCAGCTGGCCTCTAGAAGCTGGGAAACACAAGACAACAGGTTTCCCTATCAACGACTTCAGAAGGGAATACAGGTGTGACCACATCTTGATTTTTAACTCAAACAGACAGGTGTGGAACAACTGACTTCCAAAGCGGTAAGACAATATCTTGTATAGTATCTCTTTGTTACAAGGCAATGGGAAAACTAATAAATGCTTCAGATCGCAGCTAGTGCCTACTGTACATTAGGCACTAAGCATACATTTGTTTTATGGCCTCAGGCCCGGTTCCAAGAAACTTGATAAGAGGGACAAAGCTGACACTTGTGCGTTCTGCTTCCTTGGTCCCCTTTATCACTGGTGTCTGTGATTGGGGAATGGCTGGAGGGTACGAGTTTACATTCTGGCTCCTGACCATTAACTTTTCCTGGAACCAGGAGCCAATTCCTGATTTATTTCAATTACTCTCCGTTAATGGATGGTATTTTAAGATTAGAACCTTCCTGGAGGTATTTGTATTTGAAAGGGGAATAATGGAGTTAAGAACTCACTGACAGAGAGAAGGAAGCCAAAATAGTGGAACATCTGAGTAACAAAGAGCTTTGATTCCAACCAGTTTTTACACCATAGTGAACAAGGAGCCAGGAGACGTTGGTTCCAAATTCACCTTCTCCTGGGCGTCAATGGAGAAAGGACATTCCTTCTTGGCCCACCTTACAGCTGGCTGTACTGAGCCACAGAGCGCCTTGTCCCTGGTGGGCTAGGGCACAGGACAACTGTGACCCTCTTTCTAGTTGTGACTGTCTTACATGTTTCCTTCATATTCCACCACTCCGGCCTTCCAGACTCCTTGTCTCACTGGCTGAATTTCCGGGATGCTCTCATCCTTACTTTCCAAGATGGCCTGAGTTATAGCCAACGACTCCCAAGGCTGTTAGCTATAACCACCTGGGCACTTTCTCTGCTTACCAGAGCTGAGGCTTCTCTTCTCATGCTTGCCTGGGTTCTGTTCTGGACAATTGCAATGCTCCCCTTTTCTTCTTTGTGTGTGGGGGTTTAGTTCTTAATCTTCTTGATTCACCTCCTCCTGTGATTCACTCTGTGACCCTCATCCAATGTGTGGAACAATGGCACACCCCCTCCCTTTTCTGCTCTGACACACCTATGTTCTGCCAAGTGGGCAATGGGAGGACCTCGTGGATCAGGGTCATAATTGGAGTTCTTAGCTCTGCTGCCAGCCAGTAGGTGGTCCTAAAGCCCCTCATTCTTCTCCAGTTTCTTTGTTTGCCAGCTAAACAGAAGGGTTTAGAAAACGGGCAACTGAGAAGCCCTACTCAAAATTCCGTAAGAACTCTCATCACCATCCGGAGGTAGCCTCGTCTCTTCACTGTGGCTTACCAAGCCCTTCATGGTTTGGTCCCTCTTCACTCTGAGGTCTTGGTTTTCAGTCTTCTTTAGACTCTATGGTCTAACAATAACAAGCAAACGAAGGTCCCAGAGAAGGTTGTTTTCTTTCTCAGATATTGAAGACGCTGTCCCTTTGTCCTCATCTCTTTCCTGTCCCTCTTTCTGTGTCCGGGTTCTTATGATTGTCGCTTCCTTTGGGAGGAGGGGCTAAGACTTCACTTCCTCAAGTACCTTTCTGACTCCTACTTGCTCAGAGTTGGTGGGTGCTACTTTCTTACATTCATTCCACTGACATGTTAATTTGATTTAAACTGGCTCCTAATGGGCCTGTTTTCTTATCTGAGTCCTCTTTTTAAAAATATTAATTTTATTCTCTGAGATTTAATATAATTATATCATTTCTCTCCTTCATTTTCCTCCCTGTCATATGCAAATAGAACCTGCTGTGTCTGTATGATGTTGCTTGTATTATGTTGATCGTTTGGTATTGGATAATGAAATGAATTGGTGTGTTCTTCCCTGGAGGCCTGGTTGCCTTTCCCCCAACCACACTAGCATGTCTATTGTGCTCCTGCTCAGGTCACGTTTCAGGTCATTTTTAGGCAGTCCTGTTGGCGAGACATTATGGGCGTAGCTGCTGACATTCTAGGAGACAGAATCTCATGGTGCACTCCCTGTTCCTCTCCTGCTTCCCTCTCCTGCCATGGCCTTGGAGTCTTAGGTTCAGTTCTCGTGTGTACGCATATGGACACTTGTACCCGTGATAATCACAGTCCTCACTCCTTACTAAGGAAATTTCTCTTTGCCGTGGCCACAAGCGCAATCAATGTGAAGACCGGTGGAGCTCAGGCCCACCTGCGTCCTCTTTATCCCTCAACGTCTACACGTTTCTTGCTCTGCAAGTAGTGTGTGCCTAGAGCTGCACTGTCTGCTCAGCCACTGCTAGCCAGTGATGGCTGCTGGCCACTTGCTCTGGCATCGCCAAACTGAGATCAGCAGGAAGCATAAAACCTACCCTGGATCTCAAAGACTTGGTAATGAAAATAAAGTAGTTGAATATTCTTATTTTTTGCCTTTTAATTTTGACAGCTTGTCGAAATACGTCTTAGGATGTGTGGTTTTAAATAAGATGTATTATTATCTTTAATCACCTGTTTCATGTGGCCACTTGGAAGTTTAAGACATGTGCAGCTTGCATTTGTGGGTTACATTAGATTTCTTGATCTCTGCTGGCCTGGAACATACCGTCAGCCATGTCTGCTGAATGAACAGATTAGTGGACGGGTCCGTGATGTCTGTTCTCCTCCCTCAGCCTCAGCCTCTGCTCTGCGTGCAAGCCCACAGCTCTCTCAGTTGAGCAGTCTGGCTGCTAGGGATTCTGGGGAGCCTCAGGAATAGAGTAACCTTGGATAGAGCGCCCTGTTTTAAGACAGAGGACTCATTCTTGCAGGCACACTGTGCACACGTGTTCACATTTCTGCAAAGTTTAACACGGACTCTGGAGCAGAATCGAACAAACTCTGTTCTGAACAGTTCCCACATCCTCGGTTGCCACCGGGGTGTTTGTTCTTCCAAGCAGCACAGAAGGACACTTTGGTGCTGGGAATTTCTCCTTGTGTTTGAACATGAAATCAAACATGATGTACTGATTAGCTTCAGAATTTCCCCACAAAAATCTTTAACAAACCTCAGGAACAAAGGACCATCCCCATTTTTCCTCCTCAGGGAGAATGGTCGTACAGAAGTCTTTGTGTATAGAAGTCTCCTTTTTTCTTCATCCTGACCTTTGTGGGCTGAGTGTATAACTAAGTGGGGTGGGGAAACTTAACAGACCCTGCCTAATTGTTGCCAGAATTTTGATTTCTTGAAGATTTAGTGGTTGCTTCGAATAGACATGGGTGTAGTAAGGACATGGTATTTGGAGGGTAATAAAGCTCTAATCGAATACAATAATTCTTTAGCCTAGCTGACATTTTAAAGCCATGTTTTTAGTACACGATAGGTTTTAGTTCTTAAAATTGTACCCAGTATTTATGTAGTGCTCATAAATTCCAATTCTTTTATACAGTATCTCACTTGGTCCCTTTAGCTGGTGCTCTTTTTAAACAAACGTCTTCTCAGAATTGCCTATCCTTGATGCCCATGGCTTCTTTCACTATTAAGCCCCTCATTATGTTTCTAGGTTCATCAGACTCTGTTGGCACTGGGCTCGAGAAGGTCACTATGACCGACACGCAACCCCTTCAGGTGTCAATTCTTCGTCTTCGCAGCTCACTTGACCCAGCTGAGTCATTTGACACAGCTGATTGCTCTCTCCTCCTTGAAATCCTTTCCTCATTTGGCTCCAAGGACGTCACACCTGCCTGGTTTTCTTCTGACCTCATGGGCAGCTCCTTTCTGTGCCCTAAGCAGAGAGCTCAGCACTGCCTGGATTTTTACTCTTTGATCTTCCCAGATTTGAGATATCATGTGTCTTTTCTTTGTTACTGATACTCATTACTGCTTTCATCGAGTTTTTATCCCTGCAATGTTAAAAATTCTTCAATCTTTATCGTGGGCATAAGTCTCTTATTTCCAGAACCATAGGCAACACTTACATATTATCTGTGTTTGGATATCTAAATGCCGTGTCCAACTTCACACTCACAAACAGAGCCTCTGGCCCTCCTCTCTGAACAGGCTCCTTTTGTGGCCTCCATTTCAGTTGTCAACTTCCTCCTTCTGTTTGCTGAGTGCAAGTACCTCAGAATCTCCCTGAATCTTCCCCACCCAGACAACAGCTTTCATCAAGTGTCCCATCCAGAATATGACCACATTCCAGGGCTGTCTCCAGAGCTGATCACCCGGTGCCTGGTCTCAAATCCAATCATCCCTTGCCAGGATTAGCTCAGGGGTCCCCACCCCAGTTTCCCACTTTGCTTTCTGCTCAAGACTCTCTGATATCAAAGGAGCAGATCCAGCCAAAATGTTAATAAACTTGCTTCTCTGCTGGAACAGCTTCCACATACCCAGAGCAAGAACCCAAATCCCCACAATGGCGTTAAAGATGGCTGCTGATCTCAGACCACCACCCTCCACCTCATTTCATGACCTTGCTGTGCCATTCAGTCCAGGGACACGCCTCTCACGGGTGTTGTGCTTACTTTTTTGGGAGTATTATCTCTTAAGACAGCCCCATGTCTTACTGCCTTTTTTTCCTTTTTTTCCTCCCTACCTCCACTCCAATAGCTCCTACTTGTGAAGATATTCCCTGACCAGCCTACTTGGACATGCAGCCCCTGCTTACTGTTTTTCCTACCTCCTTCCCCTGTTTTCTTCATTTCCTTTGGTATTTATTTTGCTCCCTTAACATGTCTACCATTGAAGATGGACGCTAAAAAGAAATCCCACACTAGCTCAGGATTGAGTGTAATAAAGGGTTATTGATTTAGGGGTAGAGTCACAGATCACAGTCCTCTGCATGAACGGGGAAAAGGAACCGAATCCAGCAGCTGGAAGAGAGAGGAATTCATGCTTTACATTGGCATTTATAGCATAAGAGGCCATGCCCAAGTGGGCAGGTCACTTAAAGGCTACTGGTTGTAGGATTTCCTACAGTATACCAGATCCACGAAAGCAGAGCTCTTTAGTTCCGTTGCTCTATCCCCCAGAACCTAGAATAACCCCTGGTGTATAGAATACTCACCAAATATTTGTAAGTAAATGAACCACTAGATTTTTAAAAATCAAATCTGCATATTCTTATTCTTTTCTCCATTTTATGAATGAAGGGACTGGAAACTCAATAAAATTCAAAACACATATACATATAAAATGAAACATAGCCAAGCAGAGGCTCATAAAAGCGGAAGCATTTGTCCCAGAGAGAGGAAGTGAGGTGTCTAGTCAAGGTGGGATGTTGACTATTTGTATTTAGTAATGGTTAATCTAATCACAAGTGAGTTGAAACAAAGCAATATGCCTAAAAATTCATATTAGTGTTGTACAAATACACTTATTTAAAAATAATCTTATAAAAGTTTCATGATGACATCAAAGCCACAGCCATTCTAAGTACAGTAGCGAGATTTGCATACACCAAGAAAATATGATAGTATGTAATATCATTATAAAGCAACTGAAATGCAAAAATTTTTGCTGTGTGATTAAACCAAAGGAGCCTCCAGCCCCAACATCACAGAATTTCTGGGTCATTGAGGTTCTAACAGTGAGTTGTCAATTGTTGCTTGATGGGCACGGGTGCCAGTTCTAGGTCCCCCTTCTGCCTGTTGCTACTCAGTCTGGGTTTTGATGATATGGATTAGAAAATATTTCAAGTCGAATATGGAGATTTTTTTACTCCCGTAGGAACTTTCTTAATCCTTCCAGAATAAATTAGATTCACCTCAGTACATTCAGATTCCCTTCATGGGGAGGAGTCCTCCAAGTCACCCAGGGCTCCACATCCCGAGGGCTCTCACTTTGGTTTAAGGCATTGCTGTCACTGACCTAAATTTCTTAATCATTTCGGGATAGAGGGTTTACATTTTTATTTTGCTTTGTGTCCTACCAGAGCCAAGTCATTTCAGTAAATGTTGACTGGGTGAGCTGAAGAGTGCTTGGTGAGGACCAGGATAAAGGAGCCAAGATCCTCCAACATAGCCACAGAGGAGGCAGAGTTCTTAGATAGTTTCATGAAATTTATTTGTAAAAATTTCCTGCACATGTTTGGACATTGCT
Organism: Bramus lutescens; assembly: GCA_001685075.1. NCBI lineage: Eukaryota > Metazoa > Chordata > Mammalia > Rodentia > Cricetidae > Bramus > Bramus lutescens. The sequence continues at coordinate 470,642 of LOEQ01000426.1, read as the reverse complement.
TCATTTAATGATTCATTAACTTTTGTTCCATTTAAATAACAGCTTTAAAACCAACTTCCTGGTGGTGCGGTTTCCCAGAATTTACAAATCTGAAGTTCTGTTATAGACCTTGTTATACCTGGACATATGTTTTCACAATATGCTGTTCTCCTGAGGAGAGGGGGGAAATGCATACAGATTATTACATTCTTTTTTTTAAAAAAAAGAAAAATATCTAGTCCAAATCTTAAAGTAATGACTGAATACCCAAGGGCAGACATATTGCTGCGCCAAGGGAAGAAATCAAGCGCAGGCTAGCAGCAATTGTGCCTGTATGGGTGTGTGCCAGCTAGAAAGGCTGATGTCACATAGCTTAGCTCACCGTGACCATGAGGAGCATCATGTCTGGGGTCCTGAGTTCTTCCTTTCCTCCCCGAAGGAGCCCCAAGCATAGACATGTATGTGAAATCTCTTAATCTTAAGGGAAACAAATAAATTGCATGTGATTGTGTTTGGAGAAATAATTCTTAATCTGATACTTGTTCTCACATATCATTGACATGTTTTCTCCTGTTCTCTGATGATAGGCTTTTTGAGACAAAGGAAAATGTCTGGTGTTATCTTGAGTCTCTTTAGAGACAACTCCCATAGCTTTTAACACTAATGAAGAAGTTTTAGTTTGAAGTCCAGTGACAGCAACCCGGCTGGTTGCCTTTCCGTGGGGAGAACACTGGTACAACTTTGGCTCTCTGGTTGCCGCCAGTATCCTGTCCATCACAGTGCATCACGAAGTTTGCTCTTGAGTAGCATTGCCATGGAAATGTAATGTGAACCGCACATGCGATAACAAGTTCTTAACAGCTGAGTAAAAAGTAGAAATAGAGGAGACATTTTATTTCACCCGGTATATCAAACTTATCATTTCCGTATAATGTCAATGTACAACTATTAATAAGGTAATTTTAGTCCTTTTTCATGCTGGATACTTGAAATTCAATACATATTTTAATGTCCCCATTTTGCTAGCATGTTCATGTGTTCAAACACCATATACTGCTAGTGGTTACCCTTTTGTGAGGCCCAGGACTGAGATGCTATTTTGCAATTTTCCCTTTTCACCACATTGTCTTGCTTCTAAGCAAATCAAATGCAGGATTTTGACATCTCGATTGGGTTTAGTATTTGTAGACTGTCTGAGTTTTACCAGATAAACCTAAGTGCTGCAGAATTAGTGGCTTATTAACAACAGACCTTCACTCCTCATTTTGGCTGAGATTAGACAATGTTTCAAGTTGTATTTGGGGATTTTTTTTCCTCCTGAGGAACTTGCCTCACAGAATGAATTAGATTCACCTCACCACACTCAGATCACTTTCGAGGGCAAGAGGCCTCCCAGTCACACAAGGCCTCACATCTAGAGGCCTCTTGCACTTGGTTGCTATCAGGTCAGATTTGTGTGGAGGCCTCTTCTGTGTTCTTCAAGATTTTGATCCATTTTTACATGGTGGAAAGAGGGCTTACGACCTCTCTGGGCCATTTTTCTTTCTTAATAATGGTATTACTCTCACCATGAAGTCTCTGTGCTTATGATTGACTTACCTCTCCAATACCCGCTTCCTAATATCGTTATAATTGCGGTTAGAATTTGAACATAAGAGTTTGGAGACGCTAAAGAGGCTAAATTCTGCATCTCTTGGTGGCTGCATCTCATGGACCCAGGAAGAATTTGTATCTTTCTTACAGCGAGAAGTGTGTATGGTTAAGCATGTTCCATCAGCTATGAAGAAAGCAGGTCTTGCTAAGAACTCAGCTGGCTTGGATGTGTGACAAACAGACCTTTAGCAATGGGGCAAATAAGAATTGAAAACATTTTACTTCTGTTTGGAGAAGCCAATTTACCTGGTCTTTGAGGAAAAAACAGTTCACAGCATTGAAAATGTATGTCAAACTTTAGAACGTAGAATAACGGAAGTGAAGAAGTATCTCAAGGCAGTCTGAAGGTGGCAAGATGAACTTCAGATCCTTGGCTCCAGATCTCTGGGCAGAGCCCATCCCAGAGTACAGAAATGCGATGTCTCCTTAGTGAAGTGACAGAGATGTTTTCTTGGCTGAAGAAATTCTCCTGAACATCATTGTATCTCATTAGTCTGAAATATCTCAGTGGAGGATGTGAAGTTCCCCTTTCTCTTAAAGAATAATGAGCAAATGCTGTCAAATCATTTGTGCTTTTATACTTGGTTATTGATATTGCTAAAATATTGAATGATTTCTAGGGATGTAATCTATGTTAATCTGTAGTCCAAACGCTGTCTCTGCTGTCTTTGTAGGCATGGTGCTGTATAGGCACTCTTTTCTGAAATCATCTGACAATGTGTTTGGTATTTTTTTTGTTGTTATTTTGTTAAGTTTTTTATGACGGGAGAATTAAATTAAGGTGATATCAATTCAGGTCTTTCTCATATGTTACACCTGCGCAGGAAGTACAGCTTTGGTGAGTTACCCACCGAGTGCATAATAAATAGCAACTTCTAAGCTGTCAGTGAGGTACACTGTGTTGCTGAAATGAATTTCAGTGACCCCACACTATAAGGGAAGTCCAGGTTGGGCTCCATTTTTATAAATAAAACAATGCTCACCTTGACGCCCTGATAGTTTTGTTGTATTTTTTTTGTGTGTGTGTGTGTGGAGCTGTCAAATAACAAGAGGCCTGTTGTTTCGTGTTTTCAGAGGAACTGATCAAACTATTGTTACATTGTTACATTGTAGACGCATTGCCTAAGCTTTTATGTATTTGAGGTTACCAAGTAAGTTTGAAAACATGAGGCATCCAGGAGCAAAGTGGCTTCTAAGCACAAAAGGGTGCTGGTTCTCTTGGCTAAGTCACCCCTCTTCTGGGGAGAACTCCTGCCCCTGTTCTGTAGGTTACAACCCCTCTGGTAAGGGGTCTTCCAGAGGACTCACTATAGAAGCTTTCAAAGGTAACCATGACAACAGGCAACCATTGTTAATGAGATTTTTTTTTTTTCCTGAGAAGGGACCCAACATACCTTTTGGAAAAAGGATAAGAAAGGCTCATTATAGACACAGGCTGAGGCTACCAGCAAATGAGAGCAGATTTCTCCCTTTGTTTTGGTGGGAGGCAGGAGGAAGAGGGCACTTAAGATAGGAGGTAGAGGAATGCTCTCCTCTCTACACCTATATTGATAGCATTCAATCTTAGTATAGTGAATTCAGGGCACTGGTTTTCTTTCTCACAAATGTCCTATGCTTTCTCTGTCTTGGGCAAAGCACTCAAGAGACTAGACCACTTTGTCAAAAAGTCCAAGGTTGAATTACTTCCAAAAGGGAATAATGAATTTCACAGTCCACATCCTGCTTCAATAGCTCCAGAAAAAAAATAGGCTATCTAGTTCAATTTGAATATTAAACTGGCAACATTGATTTTATTATAAATATATCCCAAATATGCACAGGGTCTACTTATGTTTAAACTAATGTGTTGCTTATTGAACTTTTAACATGAAATTGCGTATAGGGAACAATAAGAGATATGAGCTTAGAAATTCTTATTCTTTGAGCAGCTGAACATGGGCCATCTGTCTCTAACTCTGATCTTTACCATAGATTTCCACTGAATTGATGTTAGCTGGCTGATATTTCCGGAAAGCATCTGGTGGTGAGTCCCTCTCCTTTCTACGTCTCCCCAGCTGCTTCCAATCCAGTGTCCCTTGGAATAGACATACATTGGTCTGAGCGGATGCCTGGAGTCAGTGTGTTCCGATGTGGATAGTGGATGGAGGCAGCATCATCAGCCTGTGTGAATTGGCAGTGTGGACTCTGGAACTGTGGATACTCAGTGGATTGTTCATTCAGTCCTCCTGAGTCAGGGACAGTGGGGCCCTCTGGACCAAGGCAACAGTCCAATGGGGGCTTTGTGGGGCTTTTAATACTTAAAAGAATTAGACTTGCTTTTATTTATCCCTTTCCCTCTTTCCTCTTTTTCTCTGTCCTTTCGATTCTCCTGATTGTATTCTCCTTGCTGATCCCTTACCCCTGAGGATGTGAACTGAATACCAAGGGTTTAAGACTTGGTGGCTCACATCAGCACCGTGTTGATTTGGAGAGTCCATGACGCTTGTGAGGGTATGCTATGAAAGAGCCTTGCAAACCAGGTCTTCCAAATGCTCCTGGGATGAAATTAGGCAGAGTATAGGCTCTACTTGGTTTTCCTGTTTTAAACTCAATAACCTTATATAATGATCCAGGCTTTGGGGAATTAAACCCCAAACCAGAAGAACCTTGACATTTGTAGAGCACTTTAAAACATAAAGTACCATTCCAGTGAGTTCTAACAATTTAGGAATTTTTACAACTACAGAGAGGCTAAATGACATGCCAAGGCCACCAGCTCCTGAGTGAGAGAACTACGTTTTAATACATTTATTTTAACACATTTAGTGACCTGCCCGGAGAAACAAGTGCCCCCTCACCACCAAGACAAATTTTTAACTCATGCAAGTTTCCTCAAACCATATCTGGTTTCCAACTTATACTTTCCTGAAGGAAATGAAATCAAAGTGGTCTTTGTGGATGAGACAGTGTGGAGGCTTCAAGAAAACGAAACAAAACAAAACAAAACTACTCTTGGCCTTCTGCTTAGAAATGACTTCTGGGTGTTCACTCCCATTCTGCTGAATTCTGAGAGAGAGAGAGAGAGAGAGAGAGAGAGAGAGAGAGCGAGCAGTACATCTTTCCTTCAGCAGGGAGCAAAGCCGAGGGCACAAAGTTGTGTGTGACGTTGGAGTGATGCAAAGGCAGCTGGAAGCGCAGGGCCAGGTCAGCTGGCTGGCAGAGAGGGCACCCTAGCCAGTCTTTACTAGCGTGAAGAGCGACCTGCAAGTTCCAGCTACCTGGCTAGCCCACACAGAGCAGGGGGCCATGGAAGTCAGAGAAGCTGGGCCTCTATGGTTGTGCTAGCAGCAACACCCTTTTCCTTTAGAAGCACGGAGTACAGACTCCTTTGAGGACTTATGGAGAACCAATTCTTGTGTTGTTGAAAGAACTTGGTACAAGAACAGACAACGCAAGGGGCAGGTCAGGTGGCTCTGGGCATCAGGTTCTGGAGAGGAAGGCTTCAGACATCTTAGAGGAGAGGCAATCTCTAAAGTGAGCCCACAGCCCACTCTCACTTCTCTTCTCTTCTCCTCTCTTCTTCTTCTTCTTCTTCTTCTTCTTCTTCTTCTTCTTCTTCTTCTTCTTCTTCT
>LOEQ01000426.1:454278-465110 GCA_001685075.1 Bramus lutescens | reverse complement strand
ATCTTAGGGCAGGTCACAGAGTGGGGTCTGGTGACAAGGTGTGGACAGGATTCAGGTTGCAGATGTCCTGGCCCTCCTAGGGTGGGTCACATGTTCCTTGTCTGCTTCCTCTTTCTTCACAATTAGCCATGGGGAAATCCCCACTGGGCACTATAAGAAGCCCTGGGCTGTGGGAAGAAGCCAGCATCTTAGGAAAGAAGGCAAGATGAGTTACCGACTTGACTTTCTGCTGGTCCTTTTGCTCTGCCTTGGTTCTACCTCCAAGACTTCAGAGACTCCGACCTTCACCTCTTCCCTGAAGGTGACTCCAGTAACGCCCCAGGCTGCACTTCCAGGAGCCACATCTTGGGCAGAAGGTGGTACTGTGTCACAGGTGAGGAAGTTGCTGAGTCTGGGTGAGCTATGTTCAGTTCCCTTCCTCTCGCTTTTTGGGGACCTGAATACAATTTCATGGATGACTAGACCTGAGCACTTTCAAGGATTGATGACCCTTTCTGTTCGCTGTAGATGCCTGGGAAATGAATTAAAACCCGGGCGAAGTAATTAAATTGTTAGCAGGAGAGACAACAGCCCACTTTTCTAGCTAATGCATTTGGGGAAAGGCATGTTCTAAAGAGGTTCTCCACCAGGGTCAACCAGTAGGATTGGTAGTGAGAAGAATCCTAAGCATCCAAATGCTTTGATGCTAGCAGGCACAGCTCTTTACAACTCAGACATTTGCAAAGTTCAGTTGATTCTAATATGTAGCCTAGGATGGGAGCTTTTAGGAATGAAATCCCATGAGAAGCCACTCCAGCAAAATCTATTCACCTGATTTGCTGCCTAAGGGAGCCTTTTGGGGGTAAACAATACACTCCGACCGAGCAAGAGTCTCCATGCGGCTGCTGGAGCTCTGTCAGTTCCTCTGCACCTCATTTATAAGAAGATGGGTCATGGGGCTAAGGACACGGTGAGGTCAGTAAAATGCTTTCTACACTAGCGTGAGGACCTGTGTCTGTGTCTCTGCCACCCACTTAAGAAGCCAGGCAAGGCAGCACCCGGCTGCAGTCCCATCACAGGTTGGAGGAGGCAGTACCCATCTGCAACTCCATTGCTGATTGGAGAAGGCAAGGACAGGAGGCTTACTTGTCAAGCATTCTAGCCAATCGGTGAGCTCCAGGTTCAGTGATGGGTCTTATTTAANAAAAAAAGTGGCTAGTAGTAGATAAAGACACCCACTACTTCCCCACCCACGTGCACACGCTCACACAAGCACATACACATGTCCGCACACACAGAGAACATGGGCTACAAGGAGAGGAATTATTAGTTTTAGGAAAATGCCATTACATATGGAAATGTCCCAAGGGACCGCTAACTTTTTTCAGTCTCTTTTTCTATAAGGAATGGCTGAAGCTATCTCCAGTGCCAACAACTACCACCCTGAAATCAGCCGACAAAGGCTCCATGTACTCCAGGGATGGGCCTGGAGAGGCTCCCTGTGTAGAGCGCACAGATTGCCTGATTCTTTGGGGGATGAGGACTCTTTGGCTTTCCTTTAAGAAAAAATAAAGGAGGCATGGAGAAACTGAAGGATGCAGGACAGGAAACAGGTGCCCACTTCACCTCAGGCCCTTTCTGCAGAAGTGTTCCTCCCAGGCTAGCCTTGGCAGTGCAACTTTGCTTGAGGGCTCCTAACTCATTCCAGAGTTCCTCCTTGTAGAGCTACCAGAAATCATTTCAAGATCCCCTAGCCAGCCATTTTCATGAACTTGAGTGGAAGGATAAATAGGCAAAAGGGGAGGGGCAGCCTTCTTTTTGAGTGTTACATTAGCATCATTAAAATGTGCAGACAATGAAAATGTGATCAGCAAATGATTTGGATGGGGCCTAGATGGCAATGACATCAGAGATATCCAGTGTGTCCCTAATGAATGCTGAGACTAGGTTAATACATACACAGCTCATTTAACGCCGGTTCTAGAGATGTTGAATCTGAGGTTTACTATGAGGAGGTCATTGGCTTGAAGTTATTAAACTGAGAGGATTCATTGCCCCAGTTCAGCCTGCTCCTGCTAGTGTAGTTGTTCCATTCGGGTTTAACTCATTTCAAAGAAACCTGTTGCGAAAATCATCTCCTTTTATGCTGCTTTCTGTATTTCTGGGGTACAGGAGAAAATTGCTTTTAAAAGGAGAAAGTTCAGAGAGTCACCATCACGCACCAACCCCTCAAGTTCAGAAATCCCATACCGAGTCTTATCTTGGGGTACTAAACGATTTCTGGGAGCAATTAGAATGGGTTACCTTTTTCTGTTTTTTTTTTTTTTGGCAAAGTGAGGTTAACAATATCAATTTGTTATAAAGCTTCAAAACCAATCAAAAGTCAGCAGTTGAAGTATTAGACAATAAAATACCAGTGAAGGGACAGAAGAATTTAAAGTGTCCACTCTCTGGTAAGAAGACAAATATTTCAAAAGTAAGAACTAGCAGTTAAATTGTACTTAGAAGGTTCAATTTCTTTCATAATTTGCTTCTCTGCCTGTGGTGAGTGAGAGTCAGCATCACAATTCCAACTTCTTTTTTTACAGTGCACCAGGTGTCAATTCCACTATCAACCTAATTTTCTAGGGCTGGCTGTCAGCTTGATGAGCTTATTGGGAAGAAGTGGAAAACCCTTTTATAACTGTCATTGAGCAAGTTCCAAACGTATCATTTTCTGTACTTTCGGAACGCCGAGTACCATGATTTTATGTCGTGAATCTTTGTGGGCGATTAGACTTGGCTGCTAATTAGAGCCAATTGCGACCTTAAATCACAAATGCGAGTCCCACCGTCTGCTGGCAGGCTCAGAACATCGTGCACACCTCCAAAGAATTGGCCACTTCCTTTCACAGATCTCGGGAAGGCGTCTCATGGTCACAGGCAAAGTTGGAGCCACAGTGGTCTGTGTGCTCTTGTCATCAGCGTCTGAGGCTGCTGGAAAAGACTCTAGGGCATTCAGAAAGAAAGCGAGCCTGATTGGGCCAGAATTGGTTTTAATCAGCTTCTAATTCCAGAACACGGGGTATTGTAGACCTCAGTAAATGTTAATTGAACATTATACCGGGTGAGAACTTAACAGTATAGTCACTTTTGTGGGGCACACCGGGTTCTCCTTGCCCTCCACAAGGGGATTACACATCCCTCCAAAGGCCAGGGGCACAAGCACTTACTTGTCTTTGTGTCCCATTCCCCACCTTTCATTCATGTACTTTAAGCATTCACCGCAGAGAGACTCATCACCATTAGCTTCATTGTCTTTGAATTCCAGGAGCAGAAATATCTCTAATGGGAGACACTGATCAAACTTATGGACCGTTTTGATGTCAGCTGAGCACACTGGGCTGATGATAAGCAGGATGGAGTCCAGAGCACTGGGACAGAGATGTTCAATAGAAGCTGGTGGAATAGCTGTCGGCAGGGCTCATAATTATTTGCTTGTCTTTCAGGTGAACTTCAGGACTGAAAGTTGTTAGCTAGTGGTTCCTAGTTGGTTGTCTAGAGACTTCTTGATGATATCTGCTGTTTTCAGAATTGACAGAGCTTCTCTAAGAATCCCAGGAATGGTCCCCCATGTCTTGTGATGCTAATTAACCTCCCCTAGTCAATGCAATGCAAGATTTTTTCTTTGCTAGATGGTTATTACGATAAGGTATTTCTTCAAAAACCTGTAAAAATCTTGGCATGCCTGTACTAGAGTCTTTCTATCCTAGATGGAATAATAGATCTGAATTTAGTAGAATCCAACCTTTCCAACCACGTCTCAGACAGGTTCCTGGTGTATATTGTCAAGTCCTTATTCACTCTTCGCAAAGACCCTTCACATCTTGACTCTAACCCCTTGTTTGCAAGTGCAACATAAACCTGCTGGCTCCTACCCCTCACTCCCTAATTCCTACAGATGGAGGGATCTGATTGGATGGGAAAGGACATTATCAAGACTTCTGGCATGGAGTGCTGGAAAGGCAGCACAGTGGATAAAGTACTTGCAAACACAAGGCCTTGAGTTTAGTCCCCCAGGACCCCTAGTTTAAAAGCCAAGTGTGGTAGTGTGGGGTTGTTGTCACAGTGCTGGGGAGCAGGATGAGAAGGATCTCTGAGGCTCACTGGAAAGCATCCTAGCCTACTTGGTGAGTCTAGGCCAATGAAAGACTGTCTCAAGAAAAAAAAAAGGCAAATGTTGCCCAAGGAATGACAGTTGGGGTTGTCCTTTGACTTCTAAGTCTTACACACACAGACACACACACACACACACACACAGAGTTCATTCTCATAATCTTAGAGAAGCTTAGATTCATTTAAAAACCACCCACAACTACCACCCTTTGCGAGAGCCTTAATTAGCTCAGAGGTCACTGCTGGACTAAATCGTAATTACAGGAGCATCTGGGCCAAGTTTGTTCAGGGGTCATGGAGATCAGTAGAGGCGGCTTGTGTGTGGAGCAGCTACGCTCAGCTGCAGCCAGCTGATGTGAACTTTGAGACGAGGCTGGAGTCTCTCCAGACTCTGAAAACTCTCTCCTTCTCAGTGTCAGAGTCCCTTCAGGCTGCTGCTCCATAGGTGAGCTCTGGGCTGGCCTTCAGATGAGATCATTAAAAGGCACAGCCAGTTGGCTGGCAAGGCTCACTCTGCAAGGCAATAGTAGTAATGAAAAAATGTTAATTGTGCCAGGATCCCCTTGGGGTAGTTCAAAGGGGACAAAAGAAAAACAGAATCTTTCAAACCTGTCATTTTAAAATATGCAGTGGCATCGAAGTGTGAGCCTGAATATCTTACAGAAACTTCAAATATTTCAAAATGACTTTTTTTTCCCTTGCAAGTAGTAAGCTAGAGAACTTCTATTTGAGAAATTTGCAAGAAACCTCTAAACTCATACACCGCTCAATTTTTGAGCAAGTAGATGGCTTGTTTCCATTTGGAGAAATGTGAGTTTTTCTAATTTCCCAGCTGAAGAGAGGATTTGAATTCTCACTGGAATCTTCACCACGGTCCACAAACCTTCACGGTTTCTTTATTGTAATTGGGATGAACTGGGCTGGGATTGGAGTAAAAGTGTGTGTGTGTGTGTGTGTGTGTGTGTGTGTGCATGCGTGCATGTATGTGCACATGTGTGTGCACTTGTGAAGACTAGTAGAAGGAAGGATAAAGTGACTGCACCCAATCACCTGTCACGTGGCGGAAACTCAGCGCTCAGCTCATCTCTTGTCTTCTTCAGTTAGGATATCCAAATGTCATAGAGGAGAAAACAGACTTAAGAGGGTGTCACATTCAGCAAATGGAGGAACAGAAAGTTGTTCAAATTTAGTAATCTCTCAAATTTAGTCCTCTTGGCCCCTTTTTATTTCCCTTTCTTTGCACAGAGATAACAGTGATTTCTTTAAGACCCCTCAAGCACGGAGCATCTTGCTTTGGATGTAAGCTGCGGACAGAGGCTTAGCCAGCAGGTGGAGATGGGGTTTGGCTTGTCTTTGTGACATTGTTTATTCATGTGTGGGACTATACTTGTTGCTTCCAGCCGCTGTTTTGCCAACCCCGTTCCTGTCATCCCTGTTGCCTAAAAGGTTCATTTCCCAGCTTATCACTGACATTCGCTGTTTATTATTTACAGCCGTTTTCCAGTTTCCTGGGCTCTGTGGACAAGCATGGGACCTGCCAGTGTTCTGTTTCCCTGCCAGACACCACCTTTCCTGCTGACAGAGTGGAGCGCTTAGAGTTCACGGCTCACAACCTTTCTCAGAAGTTCGAGAGAGAGTTTTCTAAGGTAAATGTTTTCTTTTCAAACAGTACCTTGATTTGTAGTAAATCTCTGAGCTCTTCTTAGTAGAGGGTGAGAACACAGGAAGAGTGGGATGGAGCTTGGCACACGGTGGAAGAAGTCAGTGCAGGACTCTGGCCCCCACCCAGTGGGAAAGCTGGAGACCCTCGGTCCTGCTACTCTGATTGCTTTGTGGTTTCTTCTCGTTGGCTCTCATGTATCCTTCCGGATTTGACTAGTTTTTTCTCCCCCCTCCTTCACCCTCTTAAGTTCTATTTTCTTTCCCTGTCACTTTTCTTCAATTCTTGTTCATTCTTGTTTCTATTGGTTTCCTACTCACTTTGGCCTAATCCTTCCTCTTGTTCATCCTTCTGAATCTTTCTGTCTCTTACTTTTTGATTCTTTTTATTGTTGTGTTGTATTGGTTTTCTCTCACCTTTAGATAGCTCTTTCCTCCTCCTCTTTCTTTTCTCCTTTGAATCTTCTGTTTCCCGTTCTCCATTTTCCTTCCCTCTTTTACTTTCTTTCCCTAATTTAATGATACATATATTTAAATCTGTATAAATTCCTCCACACTCTCACTTGGTATTATTTTTGATTGTTAGAGCAGGAGCATTTCATTCCACGCCATTTCATTCCATGTGTCTCCCATGACACTCAAAATTTGAATGAAGATTAATGGGTCTCTCCGGCTTGCGGGGAAACCCCGACTTGAACCTTCTGGTCTCTGCTCTGCATAGCCAGAGGAATTCATTCTAAAGGAGTTGTCTTTCTCTGAGCCTGCTAGAGCCATGTGACTTGCCATTCCAATTTCAACCCCTTCCAGCTTTTTAGCCAAGCTACAAATCAATTAGAAAGGCTCCTGTCTTATGCCCAGGTGAAGTCCAGGCTAGAATATAATCACATTATGCATTATTTAATATAACCCCATTAATTTACAAGGAGTTCTGACTTTACTGCAGCCTTCCAAATAAGTTTTCATGAGCAATTTAAGTATAGCCACCTCAACCTCCAATACAGTTATCCTTTCAGACAAAAAATATATGGTGAGCCTGAGACCATGCTTTCAATCTGAATTGGTAGATAAATTTTCTAAGTTAGAATGAGTGGCCGGTAAAAATGTGTTTGACTACTCCAGGAACCTGGCTTCTTAAAGAATAAAATGTCCTTGAACTAATCAGCAGAAAAGGCATAGCACTAAATTATAAATTCCAGCCATTAATATTCATAGCCTTATTCCCGCATAATCAAGTAGAGATAAGAAGTTATGCATAAAAACATAACAAGTAGAGGAAAATCCTAGGTAAAGGTCTTTTTCAGTTGGAGTCATTTGCTTTGAAATCGTGGAAACCAGTGATTTGCATGTCATCCTTGCTGGCAGGAGCCTGAAGGGAGGTTTGAAACCTCAAGCTGCCCTAGAGAAAGCACATGGCTTGCCAGGTTTGTGACTGTGGGGCATTTAGTTCCAGTGCTGTATGTGGGGGTGGGACAGGTGACCTCTCTTTGCTAATAATTGGCAGAGAGAAGGGGGCAGAATGGGTGGGAAAATTTTCAGTTCTGAAGGTAAAAGCAGTTTGTCCCTCCCCCCAACAGAAAGAAAAAACAAGAAAAGAAGTGAAGGCCTAGCAGAGTAGTTTACCATCAGCTGAGGTTTGCATGGCTGGGTTGTCAGGGCGATGACACCAGTGATAATAGTGACAGCCTTCATTTGTTTTTGTCCAAATGCTTTCAGTATTCCTGTTCTTTTCAAACATGCCTTTAAAGGATGTAGGCTGCTTCCCCTCACTTCCACTTTCATGACAGAAAACTCAAGGTTTACACAGACAAAGGACTTTCCTGAGGTCATCCTTCTCTTGGCTGTTATAGGAAGGCCAGAGATTTGAGTCTTCAGAATCAAGCTGGACCTGTTTCCTCTGTCCAGGCTGTTACTACTCTTCTGAGAAGACTCAAGATAGGGAATTGGTCACTTATGCCTTCAAATCCCAAGTTATCTCTTTAGCCAAGGGCTTCTGGATTTCTGGGTGAATTATTATAGCTGTCCCCAGGCTGTCTTAGAAATCACCATTTATCTAGGGACCTGGGCAAGTGCCTGTTCCGAGCAGGTGAAAGGCTGGAGACTGCCTTCCATTAATTCCTTATCTGTCAGTACACAGGAAGTCAGGAAGCTGCCTCTGCAGGAAACACTGAAAGCCTTTTAGACTTTTCTCTTGCTTCTGAGACATCCTGTGTGATCATACTTAGGAAGGAGATGCCACAAAAGGCAGCTCAGGTTGCTTTTTTTTTCTCTTTCTCTCAAGGTTCTTGGTCTTTGGGGCAAGTTATTTAATAGGACACATTGCTAATAGTTGTGCATGCATGAGAAGGCTTACGAAGCCTAGGAGCTATTTGAGCAACCCATAAACAAACAATATTGACTGAGCAAGGCTTTGTGCAGTGGAATAAAAGAAAATTAAAGGGTCAGATTGAAAAAACACTGAAAGAACCATTTCTCTATTAATTTCTAGAATTTATAGAGCATCCATTAGCGAGGCCCTTAATGTACATCACCTCCAGTCTCTACAATAATCTTGCAGTCTTGATGTCATTACCCTTGGTGTGGGACGTGTAGTAAATCTTAGAGAAATTAAGTGATTTGCCCACTTTGTATTTGAGCCCAGGCAGTTCTTGTACCAAATACTGCATGTTTTGATGATATTTTCAGGGTCAATTACTCTAATTGCATTTGCTTTTAAGAGTATGTTGAAAATAACAGTATGTTTCAAAGTCCATTTACTTATTTCAAGTAATCTGGCTATAGTTATAATCTTGGGTTTTAAGTAAATGACACAACTATGAACCAGACTAATTATTTAGCTGAATAGCTGACACATTATCTCCTTATTTATGACAAGACCACCTTTCTTGTAAGAAACAACAGCAGTCACCCAAAACCAAACTCCAAACAAACTTTGATTATTTTTTAACTCCATGACATGGCTAAGTACATAGCAAACAGAGTAATGTGGAAGCTGCAATGTCGCCCTAGTGATCTGAAGGTGAGCATGGTAATGCTCTTAGCCTCACACTTGCTGCAGTGGTGAAATTGGGACAAAGATGCTGTTACAGCTGCGTGTCCTCTCCATCTTAGACCCTTCTTCTAGCCAGCATGTTTGTACAGCATCCCTGCCTCCAAATGCCTGTAGCACATACTCACTTCCCCAGTTGGGGCAACCAAAAATATCTCTAGATATTACTGAGCATCCCCTGGAGACAAACTCCCTCCTTGACTCTCCTCTCTCTGTTTAGAACAAGTATTCTATCCAGGAGGAAAAATGTGCTGAAGGTACCAAATGCCAGTGGTGTGGGCCTGCACTTGGGTATGCTAGTCTGACATGACCGAGCTGAATCTACCGAGGGCAAGCCTTAAGATCTCAGAGCAGTCTGTGTTATCTCTGTGCACAGAATCTGTACAACTGTAAATTTCACATGAGAAGCCATTCTGGCCTGTCTTCAAATTTTCTCCTGCCCACCATAACTGTGGAGAATTACAGTTTTTTCTGAAAACCACCCAGCTTTCCTCCAAATGTCAGCAGAAAGGATCACTCTTCAAAGTTTCATGCCAGATTTAGAGAGAGAGACCTTTTGTTTTGTAACTGAACTTGGGGCCGACCCAGCACAAATTCCCACAGGTCACAAACTCCAGGCCATGCCTTGGTTTTCTGTGAGAATGAGGGGGGACCTCATTTTGTTTAGCAGGGATGACAGTCACATCACTCATTTGCACAGAACAGTAGCTATAATGTGCCACTGAAGTGTTCCAGGAAAGCTGAGGGTGTCTCATTTGTTCCAAGAGCTGGCAAGGCCAAATGCCAACAAGCACACTCATTCCTCAGACCTCCATTTCTGTAACGGATTGTGCATTATTACTATGATTTCACCAGAGGCAAGGCTTTATGGCCAATTTTTTAAAAATGAAAATGGAACCTGAGTACCTTTTGTCTGTGTTCATTTTTTGAGGGTTGGGGGCTTGCTATATGCACCTTCTCTACTCTTTTTTTGAGCCTATATCCACCAAAATATCACAATCCCTATCAGCCTCCAAGTAATGGGGCAGCTGATGGCAATGAACACTGCTTGCCTGAGGAGATACAGTAGTGGTGCCTAGGGCTGCAGTTCCAATGTTCGTTAGAATTCTCTTCTGCTGATGCCCGAGCTCTGAAGGTCTGGGGCCCATGAGTCTATTCTAATTTGCATGGTGGGGTTAAGTGGAAGGGCTACAGTGACAGGAGTTAGGACAGCCTTTGTCATTAGAAAGACCACAGGTCAACATCTGTCTGAATCCATCCAGGCACTTGACATTAGGGCAGTTCGGGGAAAAGAACTGCTTATGCTCACATTTCAGCAACTTTTTAATGAGCCGGTCTTTGAAAAAGCCATGACATTTCTTTTAGAGATCAGATACAAAAATGTGTCGCCGACTGTTTATTGAAATATCCTTTCAGAGATTCCAATTATATACTCAACCACCAAGGGAATTTTTGGAAGTATTTTCACTTAATGATCAGACATTCAAATATATGCAACAAATGTGCAATTTAAAGGTCTGATTGCAATAATCGGTTCTTGGAATAAATGTGAACTCACTTAATGAAATGTGCACTTTACAGTTGTGCCTACATGCACACATTGTCTAGTAAGTTGGGTCATTATGCCTCTTTGTAAAAGGCAGAGGGCCTCAGCCTTCTTGGCACATGACTCACAAGGAGAAGCGTCTACTCAATGTATTTCTCCTCTTCTAGGATACACGGAGATTTAGAGAGAGTAATGGCTCTAAACAAAAGGATGGTAGAGGCAGTGATTTGTCTTCAGAGAATGTTTAATAATATCTTGAGATATTTTTGGTTGTCATAACTAAATACCCTAAAATTCACTGTATAACCCCCCCAAGAAAGAGACTTGCTTAAAATGTCAATAGCACTGAGGCCGAGTGAAGGCGTAAGTCATAAACAATCCCACACCAGTTGGGGTTTAAAGGGGTATTTATTTTAAGGGTAAAACTTACAAAACACCAACAGTCAG
>LOEQ01000426.1:439340-454162 GCA_001685075.1 Bramus lutescens | reverse complement strand
CTATTGGCTGAAGGAGCCGAAGGAGCTCCCCCAACAGCCGAGAGACTCTGATTTAGAGCAAATGATCTGAGAAGATAGAGATGACCCCAAGCAGTTCATTCCAGTGAACTAGCATCCACAGACTTTAAAAATGGAGTAAAGTATACATACATGCTATTTCCAGTGTAGGTAAGTGTGGCCTCAAGTCATAGTAACATGCTATTTTTAGTTGGCATTTGGATAAAAAAGGGTAGCTATATTTTGACACAATCCTTTGCAGCGATGAAGAGGATCGAATGATCTCCACACATTTTGTAGTGGAGGAAGGCTCTTTCCCATCACTCTGTGAGTTGACGTAAGATTTTTGCCTCTCCTCCAGGTGAAGGAGTATGTCCACCTCATCAGTGCATATGAGAAGAAGCTCCTGAACCTTACTGTCCGAGTAGAGGTCATGGAGAAGGACAGTATTAGTTACACAGAACTGGACTTCGAGCTTATCAAACTAGAAGTGAAGGAGATGCACAAACTGGTCATACAGCTGAAGGAGAATTTTGTGGGAAGCTCAGAAATTATTGACAAGCTGGAAGTGGAGGTAAGGAATGACTCACTTCTTAGTATATCTGTGTCTTTTGTTCAGGGACTGAACGAGTGCTATGAAGTGGGATGCTCTCTTTCCTCAACCCTAATTCTGCTCCAGTTTCAGGACCATGAGGCACATCTGTATTCTGTTTTGGATAAATGTCTATAGTTGTTAATAAGTTGAGTGTATTGGGAACATGTTGACTGGAGAAGCAGATGCTGGACACTAAGAATTCTGCCCCAGAACTGAAAGACCTTCACGTTCTTTAGAAAATGACAAAATAAATCAGAATTGGCCATGTTAAATCAGGTGTTTTCTCTGTCTTGAATTTTTTCTCATGAGACTAGAAATATAATTTGCCTGATTGTGGATACCTTCCTTTTTTGAATGACCACTAATTTCTCTTGGAATTGTTTTCCACATACTTAAATTACTTGTATATCAGGCCTTATATAGATCTGTTTGAAATTGTTTTGCACAAAGGTGATAGATATCAACCAACTTCTGGTCTTCCACATGTGGCCATTCAGTTTGACCATCACAATCTGTTGAAGGTGTTGTCTTTCCTTCTGTGGGCATTTTCTGCTCATCAAAAATCAGTTGCCTCTTGTTGTGTGGCATTATAACTGGTCTTCAACTCTATTCCATTGATCAATAAGTCTGTGTTTATGCCAATGCTATACTGTTTTCTTATTACTGTGACCCTGCAGTACACTCTGAAATATGGCATGGCAGTGTGTCCGTCATAGCAATGAAACAACTTCTGATGACATATTGCTACACCCTAGACCAGTGCGTCATTCAACACTCAGCAGAGAAGCTTCTTCTTGAAATAGATGGGAATCAACACAGAGGCTGACAGCTGGACAATGTGCAGAAATGGAAAGACTTTGGGGTGTTCAGATCTGAATGAGATGTGTTTGCCACACCAGTGCCCTCACTGCTCAGGGATCTGTGGAGAAAGAGGGGGTGGAAAGATTGTAAGAGGCAGAGGTGGCAGACACTTTTAAGGAAATAAAAAGTTTCCAGAAATAAGGTAGAGCTGCTCATATGAGCTCATGGAGACTGACGGCATGCAGAAGACCTGTGCAGTCTAAAACTGTTTAAAAATCTAAGCATGATGGGGGTGTGGGGGGGTGGGCACAATGTCTCACCTCTAGCTAAGAAGCTGTTTGTAAATTATAGCTGCAGAGAGAGGAAACTTAGCTTTCTTTAACTGAATGACACTAGGCACATCAACCACACTCCAGAACAATACCATGCTCAGGAGTGGATTACCAACACAAATTGGACTCCATGTTTTTAAGTGGCTTTTTTTCGTTTTCTTTTGTTCTTTAAAGAGAGAGAAAGAGCATGAAGTTGAATGAGTGGGGCAGGGGGAAGAATATTATAAAAATATACTATGCAAAATTCTCAGAGAATGAATTGAAAAATAAAAACGCATGAATTAAGCAAAAAATAGATTGCTTGTGAATATGTTTCTGCAAAGTCTTTAAAGATCTATGGATAAGATTACCATATTAATGTTATGGTTGGGTAATTTAACATCAACCAGAATTTACCAGCACAGTCACGACATGGGCTGCAATTGAGAATTCTAGTTACATATTTTAGAATTTACATTTTCTCTAGCTTTCACCATTCATTAGAAACTTAATTATAATACAACATGAGTAAACACGAGTTTATAGGGTAAGGTTGTTAGAAATGAACTTTAATGGACATTTGTGAATGCCTAGAGTGAGCCTGTGCTCTATTATTAAAGCTGTTAAAATCTTTGCCATTTTCTTCTTGTCACACACATTGCCCGAGATGTGACAGGCATTCAGTCTAAACCATAAAATGTATTCTTCCAAATGAAACCGTTCAGAAGAATCTCTAGTGTATTCTGTAGCAATGTTTCACTAAATGACAAATTCAGCCCCAGAATGTTTATGAAAGAAATTGCACAATAATATAAAGTCACTCTGAATTTTTTATTTCCTTAGATAAGGAATATGACTCTCCTGGTAGAGAAGCTGGAGACGCTAGACCAAAACAACGTCCTTAGCATTCGCCGGCAAATCTTGGCTCTGAAGAACAAACTAAAAGAATGTGAGGCCTCTAAAAGTCAGCTTGTACCTGTCACGCCCCCTCCTCCTGCTCCTGGTAAGCCTGCTATGTATGTTTTTACCACTTGAGTGAGACCCCAAAATGAGCCTTGTGTTGGGTGGGGGAAAGAGGTGAGATTGTAGTGATGGAGGAGTTGTGGCACTTTTGCAGTTCTGAGTTCACTCTTCCACATTTGAAATCTTCCCAACTTTGACTAGTTCTATTATCATATGCTGGGGTTCACAGAGGAAAAGTGAGTTCTTAAGAACAAAATCCACTAGTTACACACATTCCCTTTGCATTTACCTATCAGGTAAAACCTGTCTGAAGGCGAGAAGAGCTATGGGACCAGGGATGGCAGAGCACACAGGATCTGTCTTTCTGTGGCATTGCTCACTGGTAGATGGAAAGGGCTGATTGGCTCATTTATGCTATAGGCTGGGTGTGAGCCTTTGTTTTCCTGCCTTTCCTTTCCCTCTCTTTCACACTGCACTTCACTTTTATTCCTCCCTGAAGTGCATGCTAGTTACCTACTGCAACCTGAGTACTGGGACTCACTGAGAATTAGAGGATGGTGGTATCATGCACCATGGACATGTCTTGCTACCTACCCCTCTAGTACGCCAGGATGGCATCTCACTCTCCCCCAGGTTAACTACAGAACAGTGTGTGTTTGGGGAGGAATAGCAGGTGCTTGAATTCATCCCTGAATGGAAACAGCGGAGCCGTGGCTTGGAGAGAATAGCTTTGGAATCCCTGACTTCACCAGCTATGTGGCTGCAGAGAAAAGATCCTTCAACTTATTTGTAAAATGGGAGAATAATTGCACGCACCTTATAGGGTTGCTATGGAGATTAATGAGGCAGGGCTTGGGAAGCTCAGGGCTCTGTAATCAGTACCCATACACCGGCAATGGATATTATTAGTAATCATGATAATTGAAGTGAAAGCCTGGCTGTGAAGAGAGATAGGGCTAAATCCTGCTGCACTGAAGTACCTCCCTCCGGCCTCTCAGTCACAGAATTCAGCCCCATCCTTCAGAGATTCCACACCGAAGAAACGTCTCTCATGGTCTTGAGCATTTCCACTGAATGGGAACTGTGGCTTGTCATCAAATTATGAAGGTTTCATTGTTTTTTTTTAATAAATTCCAATATTCACCAGTCTTTTCCTTGGGACTGTATATTTTAGGATCTCACCAATGTAACTGATTTCTGTAAGGTTTCAATTTGGCTAGGGCTGTAGTTATAATCCTCTTGGTCTTGTTCAGGGGACATGGTCCCTCCAGCTGTAGTCAGAGGTCTGTTCTAATATGACTGACAGAGGGGGTCCAGGACAAAGATTGTGGTCTGTCTTCAGAGATGGACTCAAGCTGAATTGGTCCGGGTTGATGTTATAATCATGCCAAAAGTGGGAGCTGGTTCTGAAGGACCGTGGCAGCCTTCTGAGGCAAGAGTCAGAGCGGTGTCACAAGTGCTGGCAAGGATGAGCAAGGAGCCCCCCGCAAATGGATTTTTCCTGGCACAGGTCTCCAGTCTCCATTTGGAAATCCAGCACATTTTAAAGCAAGGAGTATTCAGGGCCGTCTTACTTAGTTCTGTGATATTTTAATGGGTGGGCCTGAGTCTGAAGGGTGTTGCTTTTTTTTTTTTTGAAGGCACACTGGCCCTCAGTGACAGAGTTTATGCTGCAATTTGTCTGTGATCTCTGGTCATCTCAGGGCCCCTGATAACCTGAGTGTGAGGTGGCAGTCACCTAACAGTGATGGTGGGGGAGGAAAATCCATTGCTCAGCATTTAGGGAAGAAAGTGAGTGAGTCTTTTGAGTTATTTTCTTTCGCAATATTTGCAAACCTTTCCCCCAGGCCTTCACATGTAGAATGGTGTGCACTCTCTCAGCCCAGCTGTGTGGTTTAAGCACTGAACCCAGACTCCCAGTCAGTTTCTCACAACCTTGGCTGCATCTGGAGCCCCGCCAAACCACTTGGCCCTCCTCCAGCTTTGTTCATGTTATATTTATGATGTTGATATTAAACTGATTTCTGTCATGTTTTTAAATCAATTTCTTTCACTTGCTCTCTTTATGTTTGGATTGCTTGATAATACAGAACTGGAAAATTCCCAGGCACCACCAAGTTGTGAGCCTGAGGAGGCTTTAATTAAAGTTCTTTACTATTATGGGACTTTAAAATCCTGCCTGTCTGCCTTTTTGCACTGCAGAGTTGCAGAGAACCGAAAAAAAAAAACATATGTGAGTCTCAGCTCTAAAATAAAATAATTCTGCACCCTCTGGGCTCCACCCTTGTGGCTGCACTTCGCTAACCTAGTGGTCAGCTTGAACTTAGATGCAATATATTTCATTTTTAATAAAATGCTATGCATGGTTTGTGTGTAATGTGTGTGCATGTGTGTGTGTATGAATGCATGTATATGCATATTCCTGCAAAAATTCTCTTCCTGCTTCATTTTGCAGAGCTTTCTAACTTAAAGTAATTGGTCTTCTGTTTATTAACTCCACATCCCTCAAACAATTGACTCCAGTCTGGTTTTTTTCTTTTTTTCCCCCCCCTCTGAATCTAAGTGGCCGAAGCGTACTGGAAAACACATAATGAGAATTCCCAGGGGTCACTGTTTTGCTTGAGGAAGTTAGGCTTTGCAGGTACATAGAAAGTATCCTGTAAAGGGTGGGCGATTGAATGGGACATAAAAGACATGAGGGGGCACGCTAAACTCCTAAACTCCTAAGACATGGGGAACATGCTAAAATCCTAAGACATGGGGGACACACTAAAATCCTAAAACATGGGGGACATGCTAAACCCCTAAGCTTAGAGATACACAGAGTGCTGAGAGCACAACCAATGACTTAGAATCAACTTGTTTGGCTACAGTCATTCTGCTTGCCTAATTCTTTGGTTATTTTGGATGTTTTAGAGACAGGATTTCACTCTGCAGTCCACGGTGGCCTGACCTGCACACCAAGCCTATATCCTAAGGCTTCCAAGTAGTGGGCTAAAAAGTACGAGCCACTGCAACCTAGCTTAATTGCCTAATTCTTACAAGTTAATCATATTTTTTCTATTCTTAGAACACAGACCGCTTAGTTGTCCAGGTGAGAATCTGCACTGACAGATCCATAATTAAGTGTTCTCTGAAGGTATACCATTTTGGCATTAAAAGAATCCACTCCATTAGCTTAAAAAGTGAACAAAGCCACACTAAGAGACTGCCAGGGGAGGAGCTAATGGATTTCATGATGAAGAAAGTATCTTTGCATAGAGAATCCCCTGCCCCACATTCTATAAATAAATCAGACATGTAGCATGGGTCTCTGGTGTTTTTGCCAATGAGGGCTGGGTTTAATGATGTGCTTAGTCTTTTATTTCTTTATTCCCTTGTATGATCATCCCTCTGTCTGCTAGATTGCTAGAGACTACCAGTGCTGGGGAAGAAATACCCCGATGCCATAACCCAGGAAACAACCATGTAAACCAGAACCCATATGGTGTGATTGTAATGATGGTGGTTACTAATGATTGAGTTGTATTTGTAAGCCTGTCTCTATTCTTTCCAACAGTCCTGTCGGGAAGGCATTGCTTATTTAACATAAAGAAACTGAGTCTGAGGTGTCCAAGCTACTAACTCCACAATAAACAGTAACTGAAGAGTAGGGTCAGGATTTGGACTGGAGCACCATCTCTGTGCCAGGCTGGTGTATATCTGTAGCTGCTCCAACAAAGGGGGTGTCCCTGTGATTTCTGGAATGACAAGGTAGTTCCATCAAGGAACTCAACTGATAAACTCCCAGTTACCTTTGCTTCCTTGCTTATGGAGTTGCCATAAGGACACCCTGGCTCCTGAAAATTTGGTGCTCTGTTCTCTCCCAGCAGCACGTGTGAAATGATTCATTGGCCCCTGAAAGTTCTTGGATTATGGGCTGGACAATTGGTTGTTGCCCAAGGGTGCTGGTGAAGTTGGGATGGAAAATGGGTAAGAAATGGAGTATATCTAAGACCTTGACATGAAGGCAGGGGCCTAGGCAGGGCATGAAATAAAGATGAGTGGGGGTGAGACCCTTGTAAAAGGGATGGGAGGAGGGGGTCACTCTGCTGAGCAGTGGGCACACAGATGGCTGTCAGTCTGGGTAGTTCCAGCCATTGGAGAAACCCACCACCGCACCACAGCCCTTTGCCTGACTTGTCACTTGTCACCACTGTATTGGAGCCACAGTCTGCGATGCTGACAATAATGCTTTTTTTTGTGTGTGTGTGTGTGTGGGGGGTCCCTATTTCTGTTTCATTTTGACCAGGTCCAGAGCACTAGAAATATCCAAAGGAGGTAGAAGATAGAAGGAAAATAACAAGATGGATAGCAGAGTATTTAGAAAGGGAAAGGAAGTTGAGAGTATCATTCGATTTTAATACTTCTGTTTCTGGTCAGCATGAGAAAAGAAAAACCTTCATTGTTATCAGTAGGAACACGGTTAGTACTACATTTGAAGTAGTATTATTGTTTTAATGCTGGGGCCAGTGGTGTAACGTTAGCAGTATTAATCGTGTATTTTGATTCCTTCTTGTCTAAAGATTTCACATTGAACACAGAAGAGTCTATCTTTAAACCCCTGCTAATGTGAGGATAAGTTATATGCTCCATCAGCTTTCCTGAAATATTGTGTTACTGTTGGTTTGGGATATTTTCTTTGCAGGAAAGTCAGGTTCATTGAAGCAGGCAGCCCTAAAGTCTTCCAGCCTGAAACAAGAGAAGTGGCTTTCATTTCCTCACAGTGAAATGTAGCTGCATAAATAAGCTTTCTGCTAGGTATTTTAACCGCAAAATCCAGTTTTAGCATATGGAAACTGTTCCAGTTTTTGTTATCATTAAACTGAACACACTGCTATCTTTATTTTAATAATTCATGTATTGTTTCATAAACAAAGGCAAACAAGCATTCATCTGAGAGATCATTTTTAGGGGAAGAAATAATAATTTATAATTTTATTTATTATTTCTTTAGCAGAGAGCAGTCTCTTGGCTGAACACACGTTGCTTTTTTATTTATGAAATGGTGCATGCATTATTAAAATAAACCTGTGACTGTGTTCTGTTTAATGATATGCAAAATTATTTGAGGTTGGGTATAGTGTGGTTTTATTTCTCTACCTGTTGTATGGTTGGCTGACTTTCCCACCGACTGTGGATTTATGAGAGCATTTAAAGAACACGTATTTAATTCTGGGACTGAAAAGTCCCAGCAGATTGGAAAAATAAAAGCAGGATTTCTAGTAATGGTTTCACCTCCCAGCAGTCCTTGAGTAAGGAAGGGAGAGGGCGAAGCATTTAGCAAGGAGGGACCCAGCCAGTCACTTGGCTCCCCTTACTTCCCAGAGCTAATCTCAGGCAGTTCTGTGGAGCTCGCTTGTGCCCTCCATGGCTCCTTGATTCCATCCAGGCACTTAGAGCCAGAGATAATGTTCATCATGTTCTGCCTCTTTCTTCTTCCCAGCCTCCCTCCCTCCCTNCTCCTTCCCTCCCTCCTTCCCTACCTCCCTTACTTCCTTCCTCTTCCATAATCTGAGTAACGCACAAGGAAAAATAACCTCAAATGTGCTTGAAGTTGGATTTTTCTTTGTTATCCAATATAGTTGTTTACTATTTTTTTTAAAGGAGCATATTTGTTGTAATAACAGAAAATATATGGTTAGTTCTTTGGATAGATGTTATAAAAATGCTGGTGGAATTTTATTTTTATTTTTTAGTTTTTTTTTTCTTCTAGTTCACAAACCCTTTTGGTGGGCAGGCATTTCAGAGGGTATGCAATCAAAGGGCCAGTTGCCCAGTTCGAGTCATTTAGCCATGGGTTACATGGAATGAAGAAGACTCAGTGGATCGGCGCTTCTGGTCCCACTTGATTGTACACATTTTGACAATGTCTGTGTCAGAATGGGAAGGAAGAATTACTTGCCTGCCCTCCTATGGTGCCCTAGACATAGGGAGTATGAAGAACGGGACTCATCTCAAAGCTCTGAGGCAAGATGGTCATCAGGTGATTGATGTGAACGGGTGTGTTCTGGGAACAGATTAGGCCAGTCCATTGCAAAATGACTGTAGTTCCTCAAGGCTGAGAAGTTTGAGAATCCTATCATTAAAGGACTATTTGTCTGACCTCTCAGATGCTGTTTTTATTACTTCCTTTTCTGAGATTAGCTCAGAGCAGCATTGGTACCTGCTGTGGATTTATACTTGGGGTCCCAGGGAAGGTAAGGAGACTCTCCCAGGGTCTATTTTCCATTAATCCCAGTTCTTCCTAGGGCTGACCCTGTGAAGTAGAACCTTTGGCTTTATGAAGAAAGGACATGTTTCTAGAATGAGTATACTTTCTCAGTTTTGCTCCAAAAATTAAGATACTTGCAAAAAATGCTTTCTGGGAGAAGAAAATATATGGAATATCAACTCTTTCTTCTCTCTGGGATCTCAAAATTTAAAATATGGCTTTATGTAGTTATAGCACATCCATTTTCTAATTTGAAAACCTACTGATGAAAACACGAGGCAATTCTCTAGATCTGGCAGTGGTCTCAGTGAGACAGAAACAAAGGGCGCCCTTCTCCTTCAGAGCTACCACTGAAGTTGAGCCCTGATGGAGAAAATGGTGAGGCTTGATTTTGGTTCTTTGGTTGTTAAATTGTTTAAGCATACATTTTCTCTAAGAATGTCTTCTTTTTTTTCTCCTTTTTTAGGAAGCTGCAGTCATGGTGGTGTGGTGAACATCAGCGCTCCCTCTGTGGTTCAGCTCAACTGGCTAGGGTTCGGTTACAAATATGGTGCTTGGGGTCGAGATTACTCTCCTCAGCATCCAGAGGGAACTCTCTATTGGGTGGCTCCTCTGAATTCAGATGCGAGGGCTCTAGAATATTACAGACTTTATGACTCAATGGATAATTTGTTAATCTATTCACATTCTCGCGACTATCGCATGCGCTATGGCCAAGGGGGTGGTACGGTTGCATACAACAACAACCTTTATGTAAATTGGTATAATGGGAGGAACATTGCCAAAATTAACCTGACTACCAATGCAGTTACTGTGAATCAACCTCTCCCTATGGCTGCCTACAATAACCGCTTCTCTTATGCTAATGTGAATTGGCAAGACATTGACTTAGCTGTGGATGAGCAAGCACTGTGGGTGATCTATGCCACCGAGGCCAGCACCGGGAACATAGTGATCAGTAAACTCAATGATACATCTCTTGAGGTGCTAAACACATGGGTTACCAAGCAGTACAAACCATCTGTTTCTAACGCCTTCATGGTCTGTGGAGTTCTCTATGCTACCCGCACTTTGAACACCAAAACAGAAGAGATTTTTTACTACTATGACACAAACACAGAGCGGGAAGGCAATCTAGCCATTCCAATGAGAAAGATACAGGAAAGAATTCAGAGCATTAATTATCATCCCTTTGACCAAAAACTTTATGTCTACAATGATGGTTATCTTCTGAATTATGATCTTGTCTTCTCACAGGAGTCCAGGCAACCTGTCTAGGTGTTAGGGTGAAGGAGAAATAAGTTGGTTGAAAACCACCTTCTCCACATATTTAGACATCTGCAAAAGGAAATCCTGGAGTGTATTTCTTTGGAGTGCTGTTTAGTAGAGATATATATAGTTCTAGCACAATAGAGACCTAGCGTATTTCTCTCAATTTGACTTCTCTTGGGAACTATCATCCTCTTTGGATGGATTGAACAACTGAAATAAGGTCCTTCTGGGTGAAGCTCTCAGTGGTTAGGGGTACTAACTGTCTAATGAAGTCTCCAGTGAGGTGAAATCTGGAAATTAAGGAACTTAAGGGGAACTCAGTATGCAGTCTGGGGATTCTTTCTCGAGGAAAATTTGCATAGTCATCTATCATGTAGGCCATGGACTTGTCCACGGGGGAAAGGAAACAGGGGCTTAACTAGGTAGATTAACATCAGAAGGTGAACAAGGGGCCAAATACCTAGCTTTGATATTTTCACTAGCTCCTGGGACCTGCTCTGTGCTTTCAGGATAGGTAAATGTGGCGCCTTACATGATGTCTGTTAGATATTTCGAGTTTTCTGGATTAAGAAAGAAACCTTTCGTACCTTAAGTTAACCAGTCCTGGAGGGGTTTTCAAATGATAGACTTGGCTCTTGTTTTCCCTCACTCTTCACCTATGTAACACAGTAGAACCCTTTTCCTCGTAATTTAGTTCCCAAGGCAGCCATAATATTAGAAGCAAAGTTAGAATCAGTTGCCTTTATCTACTGCTTATGTGTTTCTCTTAACCATTGACTAGCTTTCTACAGGATAGACATAAGATAAAATTAACTTTACTTTGTCTTACTATGATGCAATTTTGGTTTGCATAGCATGAAGACTGAATTCAGTTGACAGTGGCAAAGGGGTGGCATTTCTAGTTATATGATAAAGACCTTGGAGTAAGCTTGAGCACTTCTATCTTTAAGTCTGGAATTTGTAAGGAAGTGAAATTTTGTTTTTCTACAAAGTGTTATAGAAAAGCTCCTTGAATTATCTGGTTAATCAGTGCAGTGGTTGAGAGAGCCTAGCGGGTATAGATGTTCCAGCTGCTTCAGATGGCTCCTTCATATGGTCTGGGTTATTTTGAATTGATGTTCAAATCCTAATTTTTAAACACTGTACTCCTATTTTTCAAAAATAAATGATTAAAATGTGCATTGAACCGAAGACTTTGTTCTATTTGCTGTTTTTAATTTTAAAAAGACAGATAGACAAACACCAACTTAAGGCAGTGACCACATCCTGCTATGCAGTAAGAACAATGTATATCTCCCAAACATCTGCTTGCATGCCAAAAGAAAATGTCAATAACTTTTAGAAGAGCCAAAAGTGGATGGGTCTTTCTTGTCCATTTCCCCTTAAAACTTTTTTTTTTTCTGGCAGCTCTTATCATCCGAGTTCATTCCATCACCTTCAGGGATGTGACCTTATGAGCATTTTAATTTGCGTGGCTGACCAGTTACTTTCCGTGCTAGCCTTTATTTGGGTGACTTACTTTCACAATTGTGCTCTTAACATCGGTCTGAAAACCTCCAGATCCTTCTCCAATAGTAGGTGTTGGAGAGAAAACAAAAGGACTAAGAGGCTTCATTAGAAAGAGAAACCTTTACCAAAGAGGGGCATGAGAACATGTGACCCAAGTGGAAAGACAGAGAAACTAGGCTATTTATTCTTACCAAATTCTCACATTAAATACATGCCAAGCTATTTTAACCAACCAGAAGCTCTACTATTTGGTATTTTTAGCAAGATTTTTTTTTTCTGACTGTCTGTTCAGGGCTCATCATAGAGACAGGTATGGCTTTCAAATTGCAGCCGGATATGAAGATAAAGACACACATGCCATCTGAAATATAGGTTAAAAACAGTGACATTATATTTAATCTGGCTTAAAGCAATTTTCCAGATGAGTGTTTCTATTAAGTACACAGAATGACCTCTGAAAATTCTGGAAAGGAGGCAGGGAGCCAAGGTAACCCTAGCAATCAGCTTCTCATTCAAACTGCTACAGAAGGGTCTGCCTGAAAATTCCCTTCAGACCCTCCCTTCCTACTGGGCATGGTGTGTCAGCTTGCAATGGCTGCCTGCAGAAAATCTCTCCATGGGGAAGGTTCGCATGATGGAGGGGTTTGCACTCGGGTTTATGCAGTGCAGTTCTGCAACAGAAATTTTAGTGCACGCTTTATCAGCTTTGTCTGTTTGAATCACATATTTGTGTATAGGACTTTGAGATTTCTATTTTAGGTGTCCTTGTGTGTGCAGGTGCTTGCATGCGTGTAGATAGGCATGCATGTATATGTGGAGGCCGGAGGTCTTTGGGCATTGTTCATCAGGAGCTGTTCACTTTGTTGTTTGAGACAGGGTCTCCCATTGGGCCTTGGGCTTGCTGATTAGTCTAGGCTGGCTGGCCAGCAAGCCCCAGGGATCTTCCTGTCTCTGCCCTTCCAGTTCTGGGGTGACGAGGTTGCCCCACTACACTTACCTTTTTCCATGAGTGCTAGGAATCAAACTGATGTCCTCATGCTTGCATGGCAAGCACTTATTGATTAAGCCATCATTTCAGAGCTTTCTATATGATGCATACATACTTAAATAAGGGTTACTGACGTACAGTGTATATGTGCACCATAATTAGGAAAGAAAACATTTCTTTCATACCTTAAAAGTGCTTCTCAAACCCTTTTGCAGTCAGCTCCTCTCCCACATTTCAGCCTCCATACCACTAATTGGTGTGGTACACTGGCACAGTAGTTTCATTTTTTTTCCAGAAGGTCACTGAGATGGAGGAACATAGAGTGGAGCCTTTTGAGCTGGCTCCTGTTGAGGATAACTAATGGGTTTGAGTTACCCTAGGGCTTTATCAGAGCTCTTGAGGCTTCTTTCATTTTATGTCATTTTTCTTGGGGCTGCATAGGGGCCTGTGGGGACTCTAAATGTACCTTAGTGGCTTGGAGCAGCCAAGAGAAGGGGTTCTAGCTCTCAGCTGTACCTCTAAAGCATGAAAATTCCCTTGCTCCCAGCCATGCAGAGGCTTTTCCTCAGCTCTCTCCCCCATGCCCTGAGCATCTCTTACTCAAGTGAGATTTGATGCTAATTCATGACACCTGGAGTGTCTCTGAGTGCATAGTCAAACAAGGCTGGTTTGATTCTTCTACTGGTTATTAGCAAGGCTGTGGGCAGGTGTCTTTCACATTCCTGAGACTCAGTGTCATTTTCTATATAACCATGCTGCGTGAACACCCAGATCAGAGTCCTTGCAGGTGGATTAAATGATGCTAAGCATATAAACTCTTCTCTGGTCTGTGCTCTGTCCTTCACAAACAGTTACTTTTGTTTCTCTCGTTAGAATTTCGCTTTGGAGTACTCATTGTGTTGACAAGGTAAAAACGCTAAGTTCGACTGGAGGTTACATTTCTATCTGTGATAACTGTTGCAGTTTCCTTTTGAGCAGGTACATTTTGGCCTGGAAAAGTTACAAAGAACATTCTCTTTTTGTCCTTGCATCCAAGATTGGTCCTTAGACTTGATACTTCCTGTGCTTTGACTCGAAAAGACAGACCAACAAGAGCAGTAGCATCCAAGCCCATTGCCATTTTCTTTTTCATTTAGCTGAAGGCTGGCTTCATCATGCTCTGTGGATCAGCTTAAAATAGATGCATATGTTTTCCACTTGCCTTGCTCTCATCAACAGGCATATCCGTCTTCAGCCCAGGGGTGGGTATTATTTTGCATGTCACCTTTAGTTAATTATAGCTACCCTTTAAGGATTTGTTAAATTACTAACCACGGTGGTGGGCCTTTTCTTTTTAAGCTGTGAACCACTGCAAAGGGAAAGCCCCACAAAAGAGGGACAGGGGACAGTGTGTGGCGACCTTCAGGATGACGTAGTTAGGATCTGGGTCTGAGCCTATCCTCTTGTCAAACAGATGTCGTACCATGAAGAGTGATTAGCCTCCTGTGTTCCTGACTATAACATAAAACAAAAGGGTGAATTGCAACATACGAGAAACTAAAAGGCAAGCACATTTCTAAGGCATAGTCCCAACCAATGAAACAGACCAGCTGGCCTGGCTCATGGGGAAGGCACACTGTTTGTCATCTCATTGCCACACTCCACATTGGCCTCATGGGATGTGCCCATTTGTCTCTGAAATTTGCATCTGTTCCTGGAGCTCATTCAGGGGAAACCACTCTCGGAATTGAGGTCCATGGAGGAAAAAGATGGCTTTCAGTCCACCCAAAGAGGATCCTTTTCATAGCGTGTCACCCCAGGGTTTCCTAGAGGCAGGATTCCCATTATAAGGATGAGTTCGCAAACCTCGGTTCCCACGAGAATTACTAAAGGAAAACCTGTGTGACTGAGGACTTTCAGGCGTCTTGGCTCTCAGGGGATATAAAGGTAACTGAGGAAAAGATGGAATGATGGATAGGTCAGGGTTCACATGCTGCCAAAGGATTTCCTTCCTTCCTCCCTTCCTCCCTCCCTCCCTCCCTGTAGAAGGAGCTGCGGGCAGGCTTGCTTTTCACCCCACCAGGCTCCTGCACGGCTAGTTTAGCCCCAGAAATAACAACACACAAATTGTATTCATTTAAACACTACCTGGCC
>LOEQ01000426.1:417257-437388 GCA_001685075.1 Bramus lutescens | reverse complement strand
TCCTTCCCTCCCTCCCTCCCTCCCTCCCTTCCTTCCTTCTTTCCTTCCTTCCTTCCTTCATTCCATTCCCATTTAACTTTCTTGAAAACAATAAACAAACATTAGGCATGTAACTTTGATTGTGTTTCCATTGTGGTGCCCTGTGAAATGGTCACTGCTTTTGAGCTAAATTAGCATACCCATTGGCCCACATAAAGAGTAAATTTCTTTCTGTCAGCCAACTCTATGTGCTTTAGAACTGTAGCCAGCAATCCTCTTTCAGTGCTTGGGTTACTGGGATTGATCTTGGGTCCTCACACATGCTAGGCAGCAGGTACTCTACAATTGAGTTACACACCCAACTCTCAATATTGTTTTTATATAGGAATTGTTGGTGACTTGCTCTAACTTTTACCTTAGTGGTTATTAGCAGATAAGTTTCATCGTAAGGATAGAAACAGTTTCTGGAGTTCCACTACCTTTATGAATCTAGCCTGATTAATTTAGTGGAGCTGTGACCAAATCCAATCTTGAGCAAGACAGCTCAAGGGAGAAAAAGTTAATTTGAGTTCATAGTTTGGGAAGGTATAGCAATATGATAGCAAGAACCTGTGGTGTAGGAGGTCCTTCTATATTTGTGTTGCTTTCTTTGGTTAAATAAATAAACTGCCTTGGCCTTTTGATAGGGCAAAAACTTAGGTAGGCGGGAAAGACAGAACTGGATGCTGGGAAGAAGAGCAGAGTCAGGCAGATGCCATAAAGTTCCGCCCAAGATGGCTGTAGGTTAGAATCTTTCCCAGTAAGCCATGACCTCGTGTTGATATACAAATTATTAGAAATGGGTTAAACTAACATGGGAGAGTTAGCCAATAAGAGTCTAAAAATAATGGGCCAGGCAGTAATTTAAATAAATACAGTTTCTGTGTAATTATTTTGGGGCTAAGCTAACCAGCCTGTGGCTTGTCCTCATTACAGAGCTGGGAGTGACTTTGGTAGCAATACTGCTTGAACACTGCTAGCTTGCATCTCATCAGCTCAAAAAGCAGGGAGACGCCTTTAGAGCCAGGGACCCAACTATAATCCTTGTTCTAGTGTGGTTACTGTTGCTTCAATAAATACCACGACCAAACCAACCTGGGATTATTTCAGCTTACAAGTGATAGGCAGTCATCGAAGGAAGCCAAGGCAGAAATACAAGGCAGGAGCCGGAGGCAGAAACCATGGAGGGACATTGATTACTGGTATGCTTTCACTTAATGCTTGGCCAGCTCGTATGCGTCCCAGGGCTCATTAAATAGGGATGGCGATGCCCACAGTGGGCAGGGTCCTTCGTATGTCAATTAGCAATGAGGAAAATTCCCCATAGATTAGAAACAGGCCAATCTGATGGAGGCAATATCCCAGATTCCCTCAGATAACCCTAGACTGTGTCCGTTTGAATGATGAAGCTAACTAGGAGGACCCCTAAGGCCTGCCCCCTGGTGACCCACTTTCTCTACTATGCAGCACCTACTAAAGGTTTCATAACCTTCCAATACAGTGCCATTATCTGGGAACCAAGTATTCAAACACATGAGCCTGTAGGGACCATTTTCCATTCAAACCACAACAAATGGTTTGGTAAAGCAGCCTGCTTTTTCTCCTTCAGTTCTGTGGTGCCCATTTTACCAGTTTATCCTCATTAGTATTTCTTTTAACTTCTTCTGTGTTTTATGTCCCAGTTGGATGTTTTTCTGGTGCCACCGGGTCTTATTTTCTCTTCCAAAACGATTCTATCTGAAGAAGTGACTCCAGGACTCAGGCTTGTTCCATCTAGCCTCTAAGATCACAAAGCAGCCAGGTAGGACAAGAATATGAAGACTCTTACGTGGAAGGTTGACTCAGCTCTGATCTGAAAGAAACGTTCAGTGTTCCTGTCTGTATCTGTTAGCCCGGGGCCACAGCCACCTGCAAGGCAGGGTGGAAATCTACAGTTTACTGCATACTGAGCAGAAAAAAAATGACTTTTGAGTTATCAGTTTGCTTTACCACTCTAGGTATTACAAGGAATGGATCTGATTTAAAGAACTGCTTTAGAAATTATAGGGAAGGCCGGAAGTGAAGCAACCAGAGACTACCGTTTAACATTTGACTCTGGGGTCATGCTGCTGCTACAACCCAGAACCTAAGAACTTGGCATCTGCCACCATCCTAGCTGTCATCCTTGTACCCTCCAGACTGGTAC
This sequence comes from Bramus lutescens, assembly GCA_001685075.1. Taxonomy (NCBI): domain Eukaryota; kingdom Metazoa; phylum Chordata; class Mammalia; order Rodentia; family Cricetidae; genus Bramus; species Bramus lutescens. The sequence goes on along the minus strand of LOEQ01000426.1, from coordinate 435,185 downwards.
CAAACAATGCATCCCAGAGTTTGCCTGCTACAGACACTCAGCTCTGTGACATTCATCTCCTTGGCCCTGAAAAATCTTTTAGACATGGATGGAGTTTGTTGACTAAGTCTAAAGTACACATGGAACATTATATCCAAAGAACACACAAGCTAACAGGTATACTTCCGGCAATGTCATACATGCTTTGCTTCAGTTGCTGCCTCTTTCCCCTCCTTCTCTCTGACCAACCCTGTCCCCGTTGTGCTGGAAACCGTCCTTTCCCTGGGCTGCAGTGAAGATAACCGGGAGGCTGGAATCGGCGTTAGTGTCACTGTCACTTTTGTCGTTACTGATGCTCCCATTTTGCCTTATGTGAATGTTCTCAGCACCTATAGTTTATCTTCTGGACATGATTGACTTTAGATGCTTCCCAATTTGTGCCAGGACTTGTTTCAGGCAGGCTTACTATTAATTTTAAAATATCAAGTAAAAAAATGCATTGAATAGCTCCAGCCTACTCAACAACCTCACAGCCAAGCAACTTGGTACACTGTGGAATATTGTCTCCCCTCATGATTATCTGGCTGACTTGGAGCTGTATCTGGCTGCTACTGCCCAGCATCTCACGAGTATGGTACTGAATATAGCTGGCCTGGGAAAAGGTCCAAATTCAAAATGCGAAGTACGATTTCTGCCGAATTTGTATTGATTTTGCACCATTGTAAAGTTGAAACATTTAAATTCAAAGCCATCTGTGTATGTGTGTATAAATAAATGTTTAAATATCTATATTACACAAATATATGTTTTTATATATTTAATCACCGAACTCCAGTGATAGCTTTGTTTGATACCAACATAGCAAGGAGAGGAGGGTCTTTTTCAATAGTGATGATTCTGAGTGAGCCTTGAAAGGGGAATTGGTATTGACAACCTTACAGCCCTCTGTTAGACTTCATCAGAGATGAGCTTTTCCATGTAGCACATCATTTGTATGCCACTCTCCCCGTCCTTAGAGGTGACCAGATACTCCAGTCTCCTCTTCCTTCAGATAACAATATTTTCTATATTTAAAATCACCCAGAATCTTCCAGAATTTGGGGTACCCCACATCCTTTCTACTATTTCTTCCCTTGTCTGGCCAATGGAAACATTTAGCTGGCAAGAGCTGTTTGCGGAAGTTTTCTCAGAATCCTGATTACAAACCGGGAGCATCCAGGCTTTCAGCCGGCTCTACCTCCACCCAGGTGAGTCATGGGTACACTATGCCTTTTCGACTTTATTTCCACAAGGAACCCTTCACTGGAACTCAGGCGGCAGGTTTCCTAGCCAGAGCTGAGAAGTCAGCGAGGGAGGACAGAACTGTCCAAGAGAAGGAGGAATTCCAGCAGTCTATGCACTGGGACTTCGTGTGGGAAGAAAATTTCTAATGGTGCTGGTCTAGTCATGCTGAATGAAAAACACCCAGGGAGCCTTTTCTCTCAATAGCAAAATAAAGTACAAGGTTCTGCTAGCAAGAGCAAGGTTGTTCTTCGTTCTTCTTAAATTTTTTTTACAAAAATTGGATTGTCACCTGACATTGACATTGCCTTCCTTCCTGGTCGAGTACTGGCCCTTCTGTGTGTGCCTCTGAGATGGCATGCCCATGGGCTGTACCACATTTCTCTCATTTAAGCAGATGGGAAAACAGCTATTTGAACGGATGGGGCACAGGGCAAAAGAAGGTACAACCAGCTGCAAACAGACCAGTAAATACAGTTGTTATACATCTGGTAGGTTGTTCAACAGCGGAGTGGCTAATGGTGCCGGTATTTGAATGGCCATTAGTAGACTCTGGATTCTGTGCACCCAATTAAGAAGTATCCCAGAACCCCCTTCCTGGTGGTGTCTGCTGTCATTTCACTGTAGACCGGGCCAGCAGCTGACCTCAGGTCTGCATGACTGTCACTGCCTCCAAGGGAAAAATTTTCATTTTGTCAACAGGAGCCGGAGATCGTAGAGTAGGCTCCAGTGTCTGTAGGGTGTTTGCAGAGGTGTGTCTGGCATGCCAAGCATCCCCAGCATGAACTGCTCATTAACCTTGTATTAACAAACCTAGAGTTAGTTGATCCCAGGGATTCAATATACATGGGGGTCAGATTATTCCCTCATGCCCTCTGGCAAACTTAAGAAAGGGGTGGTACTTTCATTATGAAGAGGCCTTATGAGAGGAAGAATAGGCTATTTTCATACCTGGTATAGATTGAGGTGACAAGAGCCACTCCTTGGCCTTAGGGAATCTATTCACAGTTAAAGTGGAAATATAATTTATTCATAATGATTTGGTTTTCAAAACCTTGTCTGAAAATTTTAAAGCATGGAACACATAAAGCCATTGAGGGAGGTGGGGGCTAAATGCAGATGAGGAAAATCCGGATGGTCCAAAGCGTACAGAAGAAATGGTGCAGACAAAAACAAAAACACACAGCCCTCAAGCATTTCATTCTGTTTCCCATTCTTACAGCTCTGTCCCTGGGGAAGAAAACTCTTGTTTTTTTATTGTATGATATAGATATTAAAAACTATAACAGCAACCACGATTTGTCTTGGTGTGCTATAGGCTACGGTCAAAAGCAGGGAAACAGATCCTACTTCTTTAAGTTACATCCTGTTTAGGGGCATGACATCTCCGCTCCCACGAGCAGTCTGATTTATGTGTTGCCACATTGTTTGTTTATTTGTTTGCTTCTGTTTGAGACCAGTTCTCAATATGTCGTCCAGGCTGCTTTCTAACTCATCATGTTTCTAGCTTAGCTTGCCAAGTATTGGGTTTGCATGCACGCATTGGGTTTACATGCATGCATCTCCATACCTGGCATGGGGAATAAATACTGATTGTGGATTTTCACTCTCAGGGGCATTCTAGCACTAATGCTAGTTTCTAAAGTCACTCTAACTGTCACAACCTCAAAGGAAAAAGTCATCTGTTTTGTTTTTTGTTTATCTCTTCACTCTCTTTGTTATTGCTTTGGGCAAGCAGCAGGGAGACATGTAACCTCTACTTTGTGGAAACATGATTTCATTGGAGAAAAGACCAAGATCGGTCTCAAAGAAACAAGGCGGCATACATCCCACCCCCCCCATGGTGTAATGCAGTAGAACAGCTAGCCCCTGAGTGCCTGATTCCTCCTCAGGCCCTAGATGCTGGGAGGGACCACTGCTCCCAAGCTACAGTGCCCTGAGAGAAAGAAGTCTTTGGAAATGGCCTAGGAGCTTGAGTGGATCTTTTGTGAAAGCGTTATGCTGAAGATGTGAGTAAGTGATGGGGGCATCTTATGGCAGAGGTACTTAGCCACACCTGCTCTTTACTCCAGCAGGCACTGAAGGCTGACAATGCATCTTGGATTCCTCTTTAGGAGATGGTAGTTTGCCCTGCTTGAAGGACTTGTGCTCAGATCTGAAGATATCCATATGCAGAGACACACACCATAACACACTCAACACATCAATATGATACCACGAGAAGCCCCACAGAAAAAGATCAGCTTGGGGAGGCGGGTACTTCAGATCACTAGAACCCGAGTTCAAAGTCTCTCATCCCCACAATTTACTATGTTGTCCTTATCAGGCTTCCAAAACCCTTTGCTCTGAAGTTGGGTAGCTATGAAGATGAAGACTATCTGACAAAATATGTTCCAAATTTTGGTAACATGGCTGACCTATCTAGTTAGTCATCAGCTGGTGCCTGAGCATGGAGCAGAGGGCAGCAAGCTGGAGAGAGAAATGTGCTCTCTTCTGGTGAGGAAGCCATCTTTGACTTCATCTCAGTTTTCATCTTTATGAGCAACATGCAGGTCTGGCCCCACTCCTCCAGCCTCATATACTTGAGTCAGTCTACAGTTCATTCCACTGTGGTTGTCGTACTGTGGCTGCCTGGAAGAGGGAAGCTGGCTAAGGCACAGGACTGTTGGGTGCACCAGAAATTTGGGGTTGTTTTATTCTTTGAAGTTCCTGCAGATCCATCCTGGAGGGATTTGGTGTTTCACTTTTAAATACACTGTGGAGGGCCTGGTTCTGCAGCTGGCATTTCCTTTGGGCTGCCACCCAGCTCCCAGATAAAGACACAGAGACTTATCATTAATTATAAATGTTCAGCTGTAGCATAGGCTTGTCTCACTAGCATTTTAAACTTAATTTAACCTGTTTCTATTCATCTACATTTGCCTTTCTTTCCTTCTTTTTCCTTCCTACCCCATCTCTCTTTTTTTTTTGTATTTCCTACTTTCCTGCTTCCTCTGTGGTCCTTGGTGTCTGTCTCCCTGTCATCTCCTTCTTTCTTCCTTGAGTTTAAACTCTTCCTCTTATTTACTCTCCTTGCATGGAAGTTCTGCCTAAACCTCCTCCCTCACTATTGGCCATTCAGCTTTCTATTAGACCAATCAGGTGCCTTAGGAAGGCAAGGCAAAAACAGCAGCACATCTATACATAATTAAATACTTGCAACACATCCTTACAGGGTTAAATATTCTGCAACATAAACAAATGCAACACATCTTCACAGAGTTAAACAAACGCAACACATCTTTGCATAGTTAAACAAATATTTCTCAACATGCTTCCTTTTTTTTTTTTGTTCTGCTACCCCTAAATGGTAAGAAGGTACTAGGGTCTTTCCCCATTAAAGCTTCATCTCAGCCTCCTTCAGTCACATAACATCTGTGTTTGGTCTTGATTTTCCTGGGCATTGTGTCATAAGCAGAATATCAGCTGGTGAGAAGAAAAATTGATCCAGGTACTACCAGCCCAGTGTGTGCATTGGCAGGGGGGAAATCACATCATGTGCACCAGAAGTAACTTCCTCTTCTTGTTTTAGACATGAGTTTAGTGACCCTTGTGATTATGACTCCTTTGGAAAGTGGGAGGAGGATCAGAATGCAGTGTTCTTAGCAATTCTCCAAGGGAATCATGAGTAAAAATTGATCTGGTCACCCCAAGAGAGCCATGTTCTCCTTCCTGCACCATCCCACTTGGCCTTCTTAGCAAACCCTCATTTTGGATGCTTTGCTGCGGAAAGTCTTGGCTGTTTTCTGTAGTCTGTGAGCATAGCAGGGGCTTCTGGCTTGGGAAGGATGGTGGGGGGGTCCTCTTTTCTCAGGGATAACAGTCATATGAAATGTGGGATTCTTCAACCTAGAAGCCAACTTCCTAGCTTTGTCAGATACTGTAAGACTGAGGTTTGTCTTCCATACTGACTGTCATAGGACAGACATCACCAGAGTTAGAAACATTACATGGACCCCTTTGTTTTATAGAAAAGGAAACAGACCCACAAAGGGTGAGTGCTCTTCCAAGGCCCTTACAACAGCTTTAAGAGATTGAGCTGCATCAAAAGCCCAGGTGAGCTCCGTTATGATTCTCTATCACTCTGCCTACCGAAGAAACATAGTCAGGGTTCCCTGTGGAAATGGGCTGACCTCTGTAATTCCATTCTATTCCAAAGTAAAAACAACAACACAATTAAAAAAAATCCAAACACATTCTTACTTGTTCTTAATCTATTTATAAACTCTAAGGACTGGCTTTAGTGTTGACTATCTAACATAATTTACTTAATTAGCTAATTGCCAACAATGGAAAGTAGTTTTCTTTGGCCTTTTGTAATGCATATGCATTTGACTGCAAAGAAATTATCATTGGTACTGTAGTGACCTTGTCATCAAAAGGTAAATTGCGGGGTTTTAGAAACCAGAGCCTAACTCTGAAGGTCATGCTCTCCTCTACTGAATATCCTGTGCCCCCTTAAGAGTAAAACGTAGAGGGAAAAGGACATTGTGAGTTAAAATGGGAGAGTTTATACAATAATTGAGTGGAGAGAGATTGGGGCCACTGGATCTGACTTTGGCTTTGACCACTGCCCTTTTCCACCCAGGTGACGTTGATCAATTAACCTCTGTAAGCCTCTGTTTCCTCAGCTGTAAAATTGGTTCAATAATTGTTTCTGTTTTGTAGTTATTACAAGGGTTGAATGGGATGACACACATGTGAGTTCCTAGTACTTTACCTGAGGACAGTCTTCCGTGAATGTCTACTACTGTTAATGTGAACTTGCAGGTGTAAATTAGAGAGTGTGCAGGTGTCTGAAGAAGGAAATGAAATCTGCCTCAATTCAAGGCCCTCTGATACAGCCCTGGTGAGAGAGACTGGAGGGTAAAGCCATTTTCTCTGTGCTAGTGTGATACCCTAAAGTATATATAATTTAGTAGTCTATTTCTTCTTCATTCAACATTCTTTTGTGCACAACTTCCCCTCAGTTTTTAAAAATGTAATTAGGGGCAAGGTTGTGTAACCTTAATGTGCCCAGAGCTAAAGAACACGCTGTTTTCACATCTTTAGATTGAGGAAATATCTGAAGAAATAGGATTTTGAATATGGGCCAAGTATTCCATACACATAGAATAATCTAATCTTTTTACTATTGCTGAGATTTAATGTTTTCCTTATTTTTCCCCTTCCCTTTCATTCTGTTCCCTCCCCTCTCCCCTCCCTTCCCCTCTTTTCCTCTCCCTTCCCTTCCCTTCCCTTCCTTTTCTATGCTCTTTTACCTTTTGTGCCTTTATAAACTTCCTAGAATATGAATCCTTGCCTAAGACTTTACTCATCTTTTATAATAGATTCCTAGATGTAAGTTTTTAACTATAATTTTTCTTGATTCTTGAGGATTATGTATATGTATACATAAAACATGATCATATCCAACCCCCATTTCCCTCTTCCAGCTGCTTCCATATCTCCCCAACATGTATGCATCTTTACTTCACCCCTCTGTGTGTGCCTTTCTGTCTCTTTCTATATGTATATATTTATGTATATGTATATGTATGGTCTGTATATAAAAATATATTTGGTATCCCACTAAGTTCAGTTAGTGCTGCCTACATGTACATGGGTGTGGAGCCTTTTACCAAAGCATAGGAAACATACCAGTGGGAAGATCCCCCAAAAGAACGATTCTTCCTTACCCAGCAGCTGACGATAGCCAGTAGCTCTACATTGACACCTAGGAACTGGGAAACATCTCCCCAATCTGCTAGGCTGCCTTTCTGCATGCACCATGTAAAGCATACTCACCTCTCTGACCTTCCTGGTCCCAACTTCTTCCTCCAGCCTGTTGTCCATGTAGCTGCCAGCATAGCCTTCCATATTGTTCAGAGGTTTTTGTTCCCCCTGGCAAGCCCATTAAGCAGCCGTAACAACCATCCATACTATGGACACTGGTTATATCATCTCATTTGCAGCCAAATTGTTTTACTTGCTGCTCTCTCAACGAGCCTACTTGCCAGACTCATTGCTTTCTTGGTTGCTTCCCTGGATCTCTCTATAGAAGTTTATCTAGCCATTTGTATCCCTACTGCCCTGATACCCCTATTAAGCCCTGCAATGCTCCTCCCCTTGCCACACTGGAATCTCACCCTTGTTGGTCATCTGACGCATGTTCTTCCCCCTTTCCGACATGCTTCATGTTAAAATGATCTCTTTGGTTGTCTAACTCTCCCTTTGTCTAGTCTGTACAGAGAACACATTCCTGTCCTAGGCAGGACAGCAGTTGCCCAGCTATGTCTATTATCCTGTGCCCAGAGTACTTTGTACATGCTAAATGCTCCTTTGTTCCAAGACAGGCGGCCTCAGACACAGCTCTCCTCTGGCTCCCAAGTGTGGGAGCAGCACAGCTGCTTGGATTTATTGCTTTTCCCAAGAGAGGCAATTATAATGCTTTATCTTCCCTGTTTGGCTTTCAGCCAGTGGCTCTGCCACCTAATCTCTAATTTTCTTTTTGTTTAAAGAGATGCTCATTCTATCCAGCCGAAGCAACATGATGACAGTGATAATGTAAGTTGCAACTACTTATTGGGAGCCTACTATGGCTATGGAGTGTCCTTTAACTACAGGGTCTTATTTGTTAATCCTTATGAGAATTTTTATGAAAGAAAAGATGCGACCTCAGAAAGGTCAAAACAACCTGCTCCAGGGTCATGGGAAAAATCAGTTAGAAGCAGAATCACGTTCAGTTATTCCCAAGCTCTCTCCACCATACTGGGAATGAGGACTGCAAGGCAGGACACTAGTAAGGTCTGGCTTAGTTTTCTTGGGGCCGTGTGTGCCCAGGCTTCTGCAGTGTGGGTAAGTGCATGCCTCTGTTGCAGTTTAGGTAGTCTTAGCCTCTGTTTCCCTTTTATCAGTGGCAGTACTTAGGAAAAGCCAGACAACTTGAGTGAAGTCTCTGCTTGGGTCTCAGTACTCTTTGTAAGAAGCACGTAGTTTTTAAGTCTCCAAATCCTGTTGATTCTGCACAGTCTTTATGCTTGCTCCTGAGGTCTCCAAGATGACAGATCTATGACTGTACTGATAACCAAAGAGTGCACTGGATATCAATTTATAGGAAGTCTCTGACTCTCTGCTATACTACAAGGTCACCTATTTGTTGGGTAAAGGCCATTAAAAAGTAAGTATAATATCTACGAAGATTAAGATAATCTTAAATAACTCACTTTAGGAATCCTGACTGTTTATTTTGGGGGCAACTCCATGGTGACATTTGTAAAGAATCCTAGAAAGCATCACTTTAGCATAGTGCTTGAGATAAAATAGTTAATAAACATCAACTAAATAAAAGAATGAATTCAGCAATACATGATTGAATAAGTGATGCTTTGGATTTTTATCCATGGCAAGCAATGTAGAATAATAGAGTAAATGGGATGTATTAATAATTAACAGGGTCACCTTGAGCAGTGCTCTCCCTGAGGCTCAGCTTTATCAGTCCTAACAGGCAAGTCCAAGATTTTACCGATCACCAAATGTAATTTTTTTTGCCTGTTATAGTTTCAAAGATGCTGGCAGAAGACAGGCACGTTTGGGGGCAGCTACAAGGACTTTATTACTCATGGCAAGGTGAACTATGGACATCATCATATTTACATATATTTACCTTGCAAAGAGCCCAGAGGGATGCCTGCATACACAGTGAACTGTATTAAATGAGAAGGACCCCAAGCATAGACTGAGTTTAAAACGGTCAGTAAGTGTGCTTTCCATTTCCTCTGGAAGAAGCCACTTATCCTGTTTTTCCAGGCTGTTAGCTCTATCGATGTCCCTAAGAAGCTACTCTGAAGCAAATGTAGTTGGTATCTTGCTTACAATGCTTGTAGGATGCATGAGAGCCCTTAAGAATTGCCTTCCAACACCAACCTCATAGAGGAAAACACAAGCCGTTAAAAGCTCTAACACATTCCATCATTTGGATTAGGAAAAGCAATGGCTGCCAGGTCTCAGTACCTGAAACCATGGAAGGGATTTCTCCATAATGACTCATTGCCATGTGGTATCAGCTGAGGACTCTGGTCCAGATCATCTTCTTTCTGGACTGCAGACTGAAGAAGGGGCATTGCCATGGCCGAGGGTGAGTGAGCATGCAAGCTGGAATGCGGTCTCTTCAAAATGCTGCTCATATTTCATTGTTTAGATAAAGGCTGGGACTAAAAATTAAAGAGTTTGGGATGTTTAGATGGCAGGCATCTTGAATTGCTGCCACACAAATACCAAGTCCCTGCATAGGGCTATCACATTGAGACGTGGTCACTTTCTCTTTCCTGTCTACTCCTAGAGCCTTTGTTGGGTAGCCATCAGAAGTCTGTTTGGGTCTTGATCCAGAGGCATCTCACGGTGGTTATGGATTCTGATTGTTCTCTGTCAGTGTCAGACAGATTGTTCTTTGTCACTGTCAAGAAGAGCTTCAGAATTCCAGCCCTGCGGCAATGTGCCCAAGTTTACAAATCAAATTAATCAGTGCTAATTATCACTATGAATTCAAGATCATAAGCTTGTTGGTCAACATTTAAGAAAAGAAGAACATAGAATTTTCTCCCAATTCTCAATTACTGCCCAGAGATAATAAGTAGATTGAGAAAGAAGAGAAAGATGTTGATTTATTTTTAATTCATGATACAATGCAGTCACAGATTCAATAGCTGAAATGCTTCCTGCCTTGCACTGGTCACTACATCTGACTAGAAATCAGTGCATGCCAATAGAACAAGATGAGCATTGCTGATCACCACAGCCTTTCTGTTTCTTGGTCAAAAAAGGCTGGGCAGTTAATTAAATCCCTTTTTAACTCACTAGAGCCCCCCCCACACTTGCCAGATGCTATAACAAGAATTTGAGTTTAAAGTTTGGAGTCAAACTGACACTATTGCTGGCTCCAAGACACTTGGAATCTAGGAGGCTCAACCCACATAAGAGTAAAAGCAAAGCTAATCCTTATTTTTGGCTTGCTCACTTGCGTCTGAGGGCAGAGTGATGTAAGATGTCCATATTTCTTAAGGGTCAAAAACCTCATATGGTTTATCTCTCTCACCAACCCCATGGAAATAGTGGCAGGAACCATGGCTTTGATCCTGTGTAGTCAAAGTTTAAAAGATTATTCTCTACATTCTTGGATGCCAGGGAAGCTAGGTTAGAACTCAGGTCCTATACCCATTTTATAGCTTCATTAATGTATAGACATTTCTTGTTTTTCTTTTATTGAAAATAGATTTTTTTCATATAAGACACGTTGATTACAGTTTGTCCCCTCTCTACTCTTCCTAGTGTCCATGATAAAGCTTCTTAAAGTCCAGCTTTAATCCATGGTGCCCAGATAGGATGCACTATGTTATTTCTTTTTTAAAAAAATCTGCTGATATTTAGTTAACTTATGGTCCATTTTGGAGAAAGTTCCATGAGGTGCTGAGAAGAAGGTATATTCTTTTGTGTTTGGGTGAAAATTTCTTTGGATATCTGTTAGGTACATTTGATTTATAAAGTTAGTTAACGCCAGCGTTTCTTGGTTTAATTTATGTCTGGATGACCTGTTCCTGAGAGTGGTGTACTGAACCCTCCCACTATCACTGTGTGAAGGTCAGTATGGGATTTAAGCTGTAGTAGTGTTTCTTTTCTGAACTTGTTGCCCTTGTACTTGCTACATAGATGTTAAGAATTGTAATGTCTGTCCTCTTGGCAGATTTTTCCCTTGGTGAGTATGTAGTGTTCTTCTCTATATCCTGTGATTAGTTTTGGTTTCAAGTCTTCTTTGTCAGATATTAAAATGGTTACACCAGCTTGTTTACTTCGCCCCATTTGCTTGGAATATCTTCTTTCATCTTTTTAAGCTGAGGTGATGGTGATGTCTATCCTTGACGTTAAGATGTGTTTGTTGGAGGCAGCAGCAGAAGAGATCCTGTTTTTTTTTCCCCCCATTCTCTTAGTCTGTGCCATTCTATTGAGGCACTGAGATTGAGAGATATCAGTGAGTGGAGTTTGTGGATTCTTATTTTGTTGTTGGTGTTTGTGTGTCTCTGTGTGTGTTTTCCCTCTTTTGATTCACTGGTCAGGGATAATTTATTCCATGTGTTTTCTTGGCATGATTAGTATCTTTAGAATGAAGTTTTCTTTGTAGAACCCTCTGTAGGGCTATATTTGTTGATAGATACTACTTAAATTTGGTTCTGCTATGGAGTGTTTTATTTTCTCCATCTAAGGTGATTGAAGGATTTTCTGGGTCTGGTAGTCTGAGCTGGCATCTGTGGTCTCTTAGAGTTTGTAGAATATTTGGCCAGGCTTTTCAGTTTTTAGAGTCTCTGTTGAGAAATCAGGTATTATTCTAATAGTTCTGCATTTATATATTACTTGGTTGTTTCCCCTTGCAGTCTTCAGTATTTTTTCCTTTTTCTGTATCTTTAGTGTTTTATTATTGCTGAGGGAAATTTCCTTTTCTTTTCTGGTCCAGTCTATTTGGTTTTCTGTATGCTTTTTTCTTTTTCTTTCTTTTTTTTTTAAACCTTGATAAGCATCTCCTTCTTTAGGTTAAGGAGATTTTCTTTTGTAATTTTGACCTGAGTTTTTTCTCTTTCAGCTATTCCTATTTTTCTTATATTTGGTCTTTTCATAGTGCCCCAGATTGCCTGGATGTTTTGTGCCATGAATTTATTTTTTAGATTTAATATTTTCCTTGACTATGATATACATTTCTTCTATCACATATTTAATACCAAGGATCCTCTCTTCCATCTTTTGCATCTGTTGGTAAGATTTGCCTCCGAGGTTCTGTACAAGTTCCTAAATTTTTGGTTTCCTGATTTCTCTTAGTTTTGTTTTTCTTTTTTTTTTTGATTCTGCTTCTACTTTTAGGTTATTAACTGTTTTATTCATTTCCTCCCACTGTTCATGTTTTCATAGATTTCTTTTAGGGATCATTTTATTAATTTCCTCTTTAAGGAGCGCTACCATATTCATAAATGCTATTTTAAGGTCTTGTCTTAGGCTTCGGTTACGTTGCATTTCTCAGGGTCTCCTATAGTAGAGCTACTGGACTCCAGTGGAAACATAATGTCCTTGATATTGCTGATTGTTTTTGTGCCGGCCTCGAGGCCTCTGGGATTTGGAATGATTGTAATTCTAGGTGCCAATACCTGGTCTTGTCTTTTTTGGGTGGTTTTCTTGCCCCTTGGTTTTAGGAGGCCGTAGTGGCTGTGTGTTTCCTGACAGGAAATTCTTCTGGGATCCAGCTAAGTATGGCTACTAGGGGTTCCAGGTTGAATGAGTTTCTAGGTGTTGGGAGCTGTCATTAGGATGGGGGTAGGTTAGACGTGGCGTTGCTGAGGGGTCCACCCGCGGGAGGAATCTGGGTATTCTACCAGGATCTGATTAGTCCATGGGAAAGAGGACAGAGAGCGAGAGAGGCTGTAAAGGTGGTCTATAGATCTGGGGATGAGACTGGAGGATTGGATTTGATAGGAAGGAGGAAGAGGTGAAGATCTGTAGTTAACCTACCTACTCCTTTGGTTGGTGTGGTCTGTGAGTCTCCAGCATATATACATATATAGCGCTAACCTGCATCTCAGAATCCAGCCTTGTTTGAAGACTGAGAGTCCTCTGTCTGCATCTCAGAATCCAGCCTTGTTTGAAGACCGAGAGTCCTCTGTCTGTAGGTTGTGTACTTCTTAGTTAATACGCTCCCTCAATGAATGAATTAGTAAACAACTTGGTTGCATGCTGATCTGGTGCCAGACACTGAAAAGTGCCTACCTGTACCCCAGACTCCACATACACTACTGTTTGTTTAACAGTCAGCAAGCATAGGGACGATACTTAGCACTTTGCGGAAGAAGAAATTGAGAAACCCAGAGGACCAGACACTTTGTTGCTATTTCAAGGAACCAGTGCCAGCATTCTTCCAATCCATGTCTCAGCCAGGATGCTTTGCAGAAGCACGAAGCTGCCCCTCAGAACTGCTGGCAGGTGTGGCCAGAGAATAGTCAAACTTACAACTATGGCTCTTGCCAGACCAGACATCCCTAAATCCCCGTGCAATAACACTAGGTTATGAAATCCAGGCAGCTCATATGAACACACTCATTTTGAGAACACCTGCCTTTCCTCACGGTAGCCGTGCACCTTGTGTGGCTTCTCCTCACCTAATCTAATGAATTCCACAAACACTGACTGAACGGCTTCAGTATGGCGGACCCTGGAATCTGCCAGGGTTTAGTCCACCATAGCTCCCTCCAAAGGCTGAGAAGCGAGAGTAGGAGAGAAACTTCGACACACAGCGAATACAGTTCAAATAGACTTTGGGTTGTAGAAGGTAAAACACAGCAGAGGAGCTGGGAGCGCGAGGAAGACAGCGAATCCAGCTTTGGGGAAGCTTGGAGGAAACGCGATTTTTTTTTTTTCAGGTCTTCAAGGGGAAGCATAAGCACCCGCAGAACTAGTGCTGATCCTGAGGCGCGGGGTGGTGGTGGTGGTGGATGGGGTGTGTTGGGGTGAGGGGGTGGGGGAGATGGGAGGGGTGAGGAGATGGTAGAGAAGAATGTATGTGAAGGAATTGAGTCATCCAGAAGTAGCCTTTGGAGGCTTGTTTCTTAGGGGAATAGATCCCCCAGCCCACCCCGCACCCAGAACTTACAAAGCCTGACTCATTTCCATAGATCCCTTTGGGGAGAACAGCTGGCAGAAACCAGGTGCAGCCAGGGAAGGGGAGGGGGCTTTCCTCAAAGGTTAACTGAGAGGAGAGGGTGCTAAGGACACTTGGGAAGTCTTCTCTGAAAGGAAACCATATGGTGTTTAGGACCCTGGAAACTGTTTTCTGTCTATTCCAGGCGTCTGGGTTCAGTTGTCTGATGTCCATTCCCTACGGGTTTTGTGAGCATGGGGACTGGGGGTAGCTCCCTGACCTGTGACAAGTTGTAACTCATGCTTGAAACTGCTTGGTCCCCAGCTTTTGCACTGGTGCGGGAGAATTGTCTGTATTCTGTAAATCATGTTTTAAATAAACGCTGATTGNAGTTTATAACTTATGGAGACCTCTGTGTGATTTTCTTTGGGACTTGCCAGCTGTGGGGAACTGGGCAGGACATAAACCCCAACGAGCAGGCCCTCATGTTACACTGCACCTTTGTAGTGATGTCTCCAGAGTGAAACGATGACAGCTGTGTCTTTATACCACCCCCTGGGGATCTCTACCGCCTCTGTATGAGTGTCCTCTTGCTGGAGAACTATGTTGGTTTTTAATCCTGGGTGCTCACATCTGGGGCAAGCAATCCAAACATTAGTTCATCTGGGAGGAGGACTGCTGTCTGTGTCTTCTGCTTTCATTTCTGAATCTTCAAATCTCATTATAAAACCAGAACGAGCCCCCTGCAGGCCTGTCTCCAAACCTTCAGGTGGCCTTGTAAATGCGTCTTTATGCTTGGTCTCCTTATGCTCCACACAAATGGAGCTCCTTTTGTCTGAATGCAGCACAGCTCTTTCAACAGCTGAGAAAGCCTCGTTACAACCCCATGAAGGAAGAAGCCAGCATAACTGGTTTTCCTCACACCTGTGAGGAAGATGAAGGCATGATGCATTGGTTGGTGAAGGGGTCCCATCATCTGTGACCACCGTGAAACAAAAAGGGGCAGGCATCATCATCTGACATACCTATCTGTTCGCACAAGCAACAGACTTGAGGCTTCAAAAGCAGACTTCACACATTTGTTCCTAAACACCTCTTTCCATGTTCTGTGTTTAGAGAATGTTGTTAATCAATGACCTAAGCCTGGAACTTACAGCTGTTTCCAATGCCAATTGTTGAGTAAGTAGCATTACCATATCTGCCCATGATAAAGTCAACACTAATATATAAGGGAACTGAGGCTAAGGATCTTTGTAGGCTCATAACATTAATTAAAACACCAATACAATGCCTGATCCGTGGCTGGCTTCTAGGCCATTACATTCCTTATGTCCTTCAAACCAAGACACATAGAAGTCAGCTTTGGAAGACAGTTTATGTTCATTTACATGTTGTGGATAATGTTCCCTTATAAAGTCACACAGACAGTTTTGAGCACTGAGTATACAGAGCAGGCTGTTTTCTAGATACTAGGTTATAGAAGAACACAAGACAAAACATATGTTTTCCCAAATAAATGTTCCATGTGAGCGAACATACATAAAAGAGATTTCAAAAATGGGTAAATTAAAGATGAGGAGAGCCAGCAGGAGCCCACGGGTTAGAAGTCTATAAGTCATTATCGGGAGCCAGATCTGATTCTAAGGAGCAATGGGAGGGATCTTGATGGCTGTATGGAGCGCACACTGGAACACAGTAGTTGGGGGTCATAGTTAAGCTAGTGCAGAATGTCTGGAGAGGTTTGATAGTGGCTGAGAAACATGGAAGTGAAAGGAAGAGATGACGTTCCTAGACATGCTCATGGTTTGGCTGTAGTTAGAGACAATCACCTTGGAGAATGGGCTAAAGAAATTGCAGCCAAGTGTCTGTTTCTTTACTATGTAAGCAATATGATTGCAGCCTTTCAGGGCTCCGACTTGTTCTCGTGTATACCAAGGGCAGGAATGTGACAATGGGGTCTGGATCCAGGCCGGTTTAACTTTGAACGTGGCTCTGCAGGATTTGTCATGTAGATAACCAGAGTGTGGAATTAGAAGCTGTGCCCATTCTAGCCTTCAATTCAAGTCTTCACTTCTTACTAGCTGTGTGGCTTTGGCAGAAGACGCTTAATCTCTCTGAAACACATTAGTGTTATCTGTACAAAGGATACTTACATCTCAGAGCTGTTGTGAAATTTAATGGCATAAAAAAAGCACTTAACTGATGCTTCCCTCCCAGGGAGACATGGGGGCAAAGGCAGAATGTTCTAGCAATGGAAGGGCTCCTTCCTACAGTATCTCCTGATACAAGTTTGAAGCTTGGTGTGATTGCATCCCAACCATGAGAATCTTCCTATTTATAGAGAGGTGTCGGTTGGCTTGAGGGAATAAAATGCTTCCTCGTTGTGTGTGGAAGAAGTATGAGAGAAAAGATAGGGCACACAAAATAAGTCTTTTGTTGGTTTTCTTTTAAAGACTGGGTCTTCTGTATCCTAGGCTGCCCTTAAACTTGACCTGTAGCTAGGTGTGACCTTGAATTTCTGATCCTTCTGCTTCTACCTTCCGGGTGCTAGGGCTTTTGGGCACGGGCCAATAGCATCTATTTTATGCAGTGCTGGGGATCAAACCCAGGTCTTTTTACATGCTGGGTTAGCAAGACACTCTGCTAAGTTGCCTACATCCCCAACTTTAGAAAGCGATTCAGCTAGCACCTTGCATTTCTCTTTGTTTCTAGTGAGATGACAGCAGAGTAGAATTATGAAGAATCAGCGTGATGAAGATGCCCACCTTTACCTGGTGCTGTGGTACCCTCTGGGCAGCCTAGAGATGAGCTGGAAGCTATGAGTGGAGACCTTCCCTGTAAGGCTCCTTCTCTTACCGGCTTTCACATGAATGTGTGATCTTGAGCTGGTAAGCAAAGAGGAACATCTCTGTGAGCACATGATAACTTTCAGCAGAAGGGTCTCCAGGCAGAAATCAAAACTCAGGCTGGGTCCTAGGCAGGCATGTACAAGAAGATTTTGCCCTTCTCTGGGCTTTTATTGTATTGATGATGATGACTGAAGACTCCAGATCATGAATCATACAATGGTTTAGCTTTGATTGATTAGGAGTTGTTATCTGAGTATGAAAACTCAAGTCTCCCCTCACTGAGGAGCGGCATGGCTGAGAAAGCAGGGGAGTCTGGCAGAATATCGGCCTCTATGAAGGAATATATCACAAATAAGGAATACAGAGCAGGAACATACCTTGGTTTAACTTTGATTGATTAGTAGTTGGTATCTGAGTATGGAAACTCAGTGAGTCTTCCGTCACTGAGGGGGGATCAGTGTGGCTGATTTATGATGTCTGCTGTGAGCAGAGTATGCAACTGTCAGCGGATAGACCAGAAGATCACCTCTAAGTCAGACCAGTTCTCTGAGTTTGCAGAGCTAAATGTTTTATCAGTCTCTTGGAGGCCCAAGAGCAGCAAAGGAAGGCAGTGCTCTTCTAAGGGTACCACTTTCTGAGGATGGGTAGGCTGCATTGTGTAAATCAGATGACTTGAGTTTTCACAATATTTTCATTATTCTTTAAAAAAATTGTGTGTGTTGTCTCTGTGTCAGTTTGTGTATATGAATGAGCACAGTGTTTTCAGAAGGCAGAAGAAAGTACTAGATGCCCTGGAACTAAAGTTACAGGCAGTGTAGGTGGCTGGGGACCAAACTTGTTCTTCAGGAAGAGCAGGAAGTGCTCTTAAATGCTTAGTCATCCTTTCAGGCCCTTTTAAATATCCCTCCTTATCAGTAACATTTTCAAAAAGCATTTGGTTTGGTCTCTGCTTTGTCACAAGGAACTGGTAGAGAGGAGTGCACTCCTCAAGAACAGTGGGGGTAGTGGCCACGCACAGAAGACAAACATACCCACCTTCTTTGCACAGATCTTTCCTCTCATTGCTGGTTCTAGCCAAGCCGAATACTGATCCCCAGGTACCATTTTGCTTCTCTTCCAGTTTCATCTCCC
>LOEQ01000426.1:399591-410868 GCA_001685075.1 Bramus lutescens | reverse complement strand
CAGTGTTTTTGATCTTGGCCATTCTGACAGGTGTAAGATGGAATCTCAGAGTTGGTTTGATTTGCATTTCTCTGATGGTTAAGGATGTTGAACTTTTCCTGGAAACAATGCCCCTAGACTGAAGAATGGATAAAGAAAATGTGGTACATTTATACAATGTAGTACTACACGGCAGAAAAAAATGACATTTTGAAATTTACAGGCAAATGGATGGATCCAGAAAACATCATATTGAGTGAGGTATCCCAGACCCAGAAAAACAAATATAGTAGGTACTTACTCATAAGTGGCTTTTAGACCTAAAGTGAAGAAAAAGCTGCCTACAATCCACAACCCCAGAGAACCTAGACAACAAAGAGGACCTCAAGAGAGACATACATGGATCTAATCTACATTACATAGGAGGTAGAAAAAGACAAGATCTCCTGAGTAAACTGGGAGCATGGAGATTATGGGAGAGGGCAGAAGGGGAGTGGGGAGGAAGGGAGAAGAGTGGAGAAAAATGTATAGCTCAAAAAAAATAAACACAAAAAATCTATTATTTAATGCTGGGGATCAAATCCAAGTCTCATGCGTGCTAGGCTTTATCATGTGGACTATGCCCTCAAGCATATAGAAGTGAAGCCTCAAGTAGGGCCCAGAGGAACCAAAGGAAAGAAGAGATGCTGGATCCTGTAGATGTGAAGGTTGTTTAGAGAAACACCCTGCTCACTCACTTCCTCCAAGCTGAGGTCAACTGATGAAGAGGAGAGTTGGGAAGAACCCTGAGATTCTCCAAAGTTCTAGTTTGCAATGATGTTTTTCTAACTGGGATTTCGTCCTGTACCTTAGGCTGACCTCCAGCTCCCACCTTTCTGCCTTTAGCCTCTCAAGTGCCAGGATTACAGAAGTGCACCACCTTGCCTTGCTACTTCATATTTGTTTTAAATCAATAAATGTTGGTTGTAGAGGTTCTAAGGCATTCTTTTTAGCTCAAAGGTTGGGGGCTAGGAGAACCAAAACAAGCAATTCTCTAAGCATAGATGAACCATTATGTAAGCAATGTAGTGGATGCATGCACGGATAATGCTAGGAAGCAGCGGGGAAGTGAACACACTTTAAAATGCTGGGGTCCTGAAGATGAGACCCCGCTGTGAATGCTACAGTGGACAATGGACACACGTTGATGTGTCTATTCACTTCTCAGGACAGGGAACCGGTTGATGGAGGTGCCGCTGTTAAACCTCACCTCTTGTTTTCAGTGTGGAAAATTCCACCTGCGTCTGGGGGGGCTCTAATTTTTGAACAATTTACTGTATTTTTTTAATACAGTGCCTACAAAAAAACCCAACATGTCAGCATCTTTATTCTTGTTCCTTTGGGGGAAGAGAGCTAGCAAAGAGCAGAAGGGCACTCAGAAGCCCAACTGCCCATTTAGCCCCCTCAGCATTTGTTCTTGGAAAAAGGCAGCCAGCCCAGATAATTAAAGTAAGAATCCTGACGGAGGTACTTTGTTCAAAGTTCAGCCACATTTTGGGATGGAGAACTCTGCATGCCCACTTCTCTTGTTAATAGCTTTGCTGACCTTCTCCAGAGACAAAGTCATTAGAATGTTGAGTTATGATCTGTTTCTTGTAAAAGCGTGCCAGTCCCCCATTTATAGCCCTGTATTTCAACTCATTCTAATTACTTCTTAGAATATACTTCTCAGCTCTTGGAGAATATTTTAAACCCTGATCTAAGCAATCAAGCATATTTCTTGGTTGGAAAACTGTGCCCTGATATTCACGGGTCTCTGTGGATGCCCCAACTTCCCAAAACAGCCATATAATCCTTATCTGCTTCTGAGTTATTCAGATGTCATTTACTAACCTAACTTTGGGAGATGACCTTTCACACTAGATGTTTAGTGTCAGGAAACCGAGGAGGTTACAAAAGTATTCCCATATTTTAACACGGTCATCTGCATCTTCCTGGAAAATATGTCTTCTTTCCTCCCACTATGAAACATCTTTTCTTCTACTTCTGAGAGGGGTGATCAGCTCAGGGTCTCTTGCCTAATGGAGCTCTTGGAATGCTTTTATATCTACAGAAAATACTCACAGGATTAAAAATAATCAGTTCCTTTAGCTTATGATATTAAGAGGCCTTCAGTTCATGTTGAATTTAGATATGCCCACACCACTTACTCACTTACTCCCCCCCCCTCTCTCTCTATATATATATACACACACACACATACACACACACACATATATATTATATTAGTATCTACCATTTCAGATAATTCATGTGACTCAAAGACTTCTGGAGGTCTCTGCTTCTTTTTTGCTCTGAATGGGACTAAAATCACCAGCACTACTGAGTGAAGAACATTTTTACAGACTTTCTAAATCTTTCCACTGCTGAGAAGGATTGCAAAAAAAAGAGAAACATTTCTCTTGTCTCTTTATTTCTAATCATTCTTTCCTTCTAACGGGACTGAGGCACCATGAGAAATGGTGCTCTTTACGGCAAGGACTCATTTGCCCATAACGAACACTGAGCACAAAAGCAAATTAAACAAACCAACCCTATGCTTAGAGAGACCATTAGGAACGATTTGACATTTATTGAACAACAGATGGCGATTAAAAGCATAAAAGCTAGATTGCCTTGCTAGAAACAAAGGGTTGTTCTACGGAGGAAGCCTAACGTTTCAATTAAAATACCTCTCAATGTCAATTAAATCATATGAAGATAAGACTGAAAATGGTTTCTAGCTGCACTCTAATCAATAGTGCCGTTAAAATCCTCATCAAGAAGCACCCAAGTTTTTAGTTTGACAGTTTGCTGAAAGATTATCCAGAGCTTCAGGAAACCATTTCCTTTAGTATAGAGTTCAAAAGGTAAACATTTAACCAGGAGTGCCTCATATGTATTAAACAGATTTATTTCAGTGATGATGAGGAAGCTTCATTGCTTTTGCTGTGTTTCAAATCTCATCCACTTTTTAGTATGGATTAGGCATTAGTGAGGGGTGGAAAAATTACCCCATTATTTCCCCACAGCTTGGATTTCATTTTAATGAGCTTTATTTTTTTTGGGGGGGCAGCAAGTTGGCAAAGAGAGAGAGGGAGAGAGGGAGGGGAAGGGACACACACACACACACACACACACACACAGAGGTGATTTTTGTACTGAGGCAGACTTTACTTTGAACCACACTGTGGTCACTTTGAATGAATGCCTTGTGCAATCAGAGATTGCTGCCACATTTGTAAAACTGCCACCTCGTCACTGTTCCTTGACTGTTGGTACATGCTATGAACTAAGCAAATTCAGCCCTTAATCAGCTCTCCTATTGACTAGGCAGATCTTTCCGATGCTTGGTTCTGGAGGTAGGCTACCAGTTCTGCTGCGTTCCATGGTTAAGACTGACTTACTTTCCTCTCAAGTTCACAGTGAAGTCCACCCTCAGTTTCTTAGAATATTATTCCATCTGGAAGTAGAATTGTTGTGGGCGCAATTAGTTAATTACTAGGGCAGGGTGGGCCTATCGCTCAACATGGTTGATGTCCTTATGACAAGGGAGACTGTCGAAATAGCATATCCTAAACACGGAGGGTGCATATGAGCATCAAGGTGGAGAGAAGGCCAGTTCTTCAAGGCAAGGAGTATTAAAGACTGCTAGTCAATGACCAGAAACTAAGGACGAAGTACAGGACAGCTGTCCTCACAGGCATCTAAGATTTCCCGACATCATTTTGGATTTGCAGCTTGCAGAGCTAGGGACTGTCTTCTAACAGTGCTAACTATCACACATGTTATGCTAACCATCCTGAGTAAAAATGGATAGTGCCTGCCACTTTGGAACAGTCATAGGGCACTTTGCAAAATTTAAGTCTTTTAGAAAACTTGCTACTAAGGAACCGTCTCCTTTTTTAATCCAGTGTTTCCCAAGCATTTGACTATGAGAAGTTTTTCCTTCCATGCATAAATACCTATGTTCTCCCTTTAGGAAAGAATGCTCTGTAATGCTTTGTCTTTAACTCCGCCTCCTTAACTTCTGTCATCTCAGTTCCCAGGCCCCAGAGGCTGGCTTTCACTCAGGCTCCAGCTCCTTCATCTAGCACTACCAGCCTCTGAACCCTGTCCTCAGTGTCACTCCAGAGCCTCTCATTCACTCTACCTGCAGTCAAAGTTTGGAAGCTCTTACCTTGTCCTCCATTTCTTCTCTCCTGCTGCAGAGAGTAATGAAACTGAGTTAACGTCTATGGTGGTGAATTGGGGTGCTGTTAGAGCTGAGCCTCCACTGCTGTGGCTGCCCTTCAACCTCTATCTTCCTGGGGTGCTTTTCCACCCTGGCATTCGTTCCTTCCCCATGCATTCCCATGCATCCTCTGGACTACTCGTGTCTGGAACATTGTGGGCTCCTTGCTGAACTGGGCTTAGCACAGCAAGTGAGTAGGTATAGGGAATGAGAAAACATTTCCCTCGCCTGTTGATGCCTAGCAGAGGGCAGAAAGTGATCCCGCGAGAGAGAATCAGGGATGTACGTGCTTTCATGTTGGATCTGAAAGGGGATAAAGAGCAAGCGAGAGCTCTCAACCCATAAGGAAGCAGGAGAGTATATTGTTAGTAGGAGGACCAGAGGGGTGTTCAAGTTCTGTTCAGTTGGGAGGTTACTATGGGAGAGAACCGATGTCCAGCTAGATCTGTGCTAAGTCACCCACAACGCTACCTCTCTTGTTAAAATGCACACCAGAGCCTCTGGGGGCTTATTATTAGAAGGGGATCTATCAGGTAGAGAGGGCCACCAGACTGAAATAAAGATCTATCAGGAATAAAAGTGTAAAATTGAGGGAACTCAATAGAATAAACAGGGATTTGTAACAGGTTGAACATCAGGGAAGGATTCAATATAGTTTCTAAATTTCTAACCTTGGTGATCTATTTTCTGGACAAAAGAGTGTACTGAGAATGGTAAAATATGCTTCTCAAAATAAAGTCATAGACACGATGAAGAAAACACTACTAAAAATGTATACAATTCATACCCCTAAGCAAGAAAACCTGTGGACTCGGGGCAGAGATTAGTAGTATAGCTCTTTGGTATAAAGTCCTAATTTCCACCCAAACACAGCCAAAAATAAGAGGAGGACGGATGGAGCTGGAGAGACAGCTCAGCAGTTAAGAACATTTACTGCTCTTGCAGAGAACCCCAGTGGGGCTTCCAGTACTTACATGGTGGCTCATAACTCTCCATAAGCCCAGTTTCATAAGATCTAATACCTTCTTCTGATCTCCATGTGCACCAGGTATGCACACAGTGTGATACATACATGCAGGCAAGACACCCCATACACATAAAATAAAGGTAAGTGAATATTAAAAAGAGAAGGGATACCGCAATGCTAGAAATCAAAATAGCAAATTTGTAAATTTGTCACCTTTTCCAAGATGATCTGGAAAAGAGGTGTTAGTACTTACATGTTGACGTCATTATGGTGAGAGGAAGCCCACAAGTGTTGGCCTGGGGTGAGGAGAACAAGATTTTGACACTTTATTTGAAGATAGAAATGTTTTCTTTAAGGAAATGAAAATGTCCCTACTCACAAAAGAGGGTTTATGTCTGAAGCTTACCTGCTGCCTCAGACAAGCTACGGTCCAGAGTGAAGGGGCCACATCTCATATAGGCTTGAGTTCTGTCACCTGTATGAAGCAAGGGATTCAAGAACATAACCTACCTCTAAATCTGTCCTGGAACTGACTACTTTCATGATGTCCAGGCACAGCAGCTATAAGATTAGCCAGCTGGGAGACTATGTACGAAAGTAGTGATACATAGATGAATTCAACAAGCAGACATTTGATAGTGCAAATGCAGAATAGCAAGAATAATGATAAACCTTAAAAACCAACAGAGGGGGGAATAAAAAAGATTAACTATGATCCCACAGTCATAAGATTGGCAACTCATTTCTTTACACAGCAGTCATTAAGCTGTGAAATGTATTTTCTAAGTCCTAAGGGCAAATAACTGGGTTCTTGAAATTCATAATGAACCAACCTTTTAATTATACTTCTTGAAGATGTACATGTGCTTTTTATACCTACTCAAGAAATTAAGTAGACAAGTGAAGTGCAGATAAAGGCATTTCAGGTCCACCAGGGTCTCCATTAGTAGACTGTTCTCGCTAAATGAGGACTGAATTCTAGACTCTGACTTGAGTCAGGAAGAAGGAAGGAGGTGGATGCAAGAAGTGGAGACAACACATAACTATGCCTGCAAGCTTAAAGGAATTCATGAAACAAAACTATATGATATGTGATTAGAATGAGATAGAACCAAAGCAGCAATCAAACAAATTGAAAGAACACAGTATCAGGCGACTTGGGGAGTTCATAAGGGAGTTAAAGTGCATAGAAATCTTTTTTAAAGGAAGGTGAGTATGTGAACTAGCTTGAGGATCTGACAGAAAAGTCTAAATTAGTCTCCCTATGTATTTTCATATATAAATCCTATACATGATAAATAAAAAGTATAATTACTCAAAAATGACATAGACTACTTAACTTTAAGTGGATGAAGGAAAATAAATCAAATAAAGTATGGTTAACTAACAAACCAAGACAAGAAAAATTTTAAATATTAGAATGAAGTCAGAACAAAGATAGAACATCAGATATAATTTCAGAACTAAATCCTAATTGTGTGGCATGGAGGTTAAATCTCTGTACCTCCCTTGGACGTTTTGCTTATGGTCAGTGCAGGCCAAGTGTCCTGATGATTACAGAAAGATGGGGTTCCAAGATGAACTCAATACACCGGTTTATCCTGTCTGGCTCAAGGGCAAGTTCTCTGACTCCTTGAAGAAGCATGTAGCTCCTTCTTATTCTGGCAGCTTCTTTGCAGCTACAGGAGTACTAGGTTAGGAGAAAAGCAAATGGGACAAAGAAGGGAAAGTTCCCAGGACCTGAATGACATCACTGGGCTAATAATCACATTGTGTCTTGAACTTGTCAACCTCTGGGCTTCTAGTCAGGAAAGGGAATGGATGTCTTCACACTTAGAGATGGTATCATTTATTACTCAAGGCTGAAAACATTTTAATTGCTACACCGAGTACTTACACATGAAAACAGAGAGATTAAACTCACTTATCAAAAGGCAAGATCTTAGAATGTAAAACAACAGCAAACCAATGTGTGAATTGTCATTTGCATGGAATGTCTCCAAAATAAATAAAGGAACATTGGAATCTTTAAAATTAATAAAGGAAAAGAATGTGCCATGCAATGGCTAACTAGAAAAAAGGCTAGCATAGCAGTTTTAAGATAGACAAAAGCAAATGTAAGATGAAAAATAACTTAGAGACCACATAGAGAAAATTGCTACTATATGAATATAATTAGTATTAGTCAGCTTTTGACCACTCATTGAAAAAAAAACACTTGAGAAAAAGCAACTTAAAGAGAAATTTGTAATTTGGCTCAGAGTTGCAGAGATCCTAGTCCATAGTCACTTGGTCCTATTGCTGTAGACTTGGGGCAAATCAGATTATTGTGTGGGAAGTGTGAAGGAGCTGTTCACTTCTTTGCCAGGAAGCAAAGAAGAAAGTGGAGGGAAACGGGAGAGAGAGAAAGAAATACACTATACCTTTCAAGACATTCATGAAGCAAAGCAGAAAGTGGGGAGGGAGAAAGGTTGGGGTGAGGGCAAGAACACAGTATACCCTTCCGGGTACAACCCCAGTGACCTACTTCCTCTAATTAGGGCTAATTTCCGTTACTTCCTTTAGTTGTTTGTTCATGAGACGAGAGCTCTCCTGAGTAAGTCACCTCCCAAAGGCCCTACATCTGAGCACCGCTGAAACAGAAACCAAACTTTCAACACATAAGATTTTGGAGAACATTCAAATTCTAAACCATAACCACAAATAATAGCCCATAAAGAATAAGAATCTAATTAGAGAAATGTAAATCAAGCCAGACACTGAGGGTTATGTTCGCAAAATAAAAATAATATAGAGCAAAATGCTATTTATGACATTAATAAAAACAGAACAACCCCAAGAGAGAAAAAACACTAACTATGCAAGGCAAATGCTTTACATGTAAATATGACAAAAAATATTAAGGCATTACTGATGATTGTGAGGAAGATATGAATACATGTGGGTTAAAACATGCTCATGGATGAGATGACCAGATATTAAAGATCCTTATTCCCAAATTTACTAAAGATTCAATGCCATTCCACTAAAAATCTCTACAGAATGTTGCTGTTGCCTTGTGGTGTGTTCTTAATATTCACAGGAATAATAACAGGATGGTTTGTGAGCTAAGATAATTTTGAAAGGGAAGAACAATGGGGGTTATCACTTTGCAGATAGTTCCCACAAAACTGCTGTATTGAAAAC
Source organism: Bramus lutescens (assembly GCA_001685075.1). Lineage (NCBI taxonomy): Eukaryota > Metazoa > Chordata > Mammalia > Rodentia > Cricetidae > Bramus > Bramus lutescens. The sequence goes on along the minus strand of LOEQ01000426.1, from coordinate 402,484 downwards.
AACATGTGGTTGGTAGAGAATCTATAAGCAAATCATTGGAACAGCACAGTGACCCCAGAAACTGACTTAGATGTGGAACTTAGTTTGTTACCAAAATGACACTGTAATCACTTGGGGAAAATACTCTATAAAATGCATGGTGTTGCGACAAATTGCTTTTGTCAGAAAAACAAATGGAAATTAGGTTATTAATTCATGCCACACAAAAATTCCAGGCAGAAGGTTGAAAACTGAAACCATAAAACTATCAGGGAAAATGTGTTGCAAAAATATAAGAACAAACAACTTTAATTTGATAAGGAAGAAATTCTTTCTAAAATAATCAAAAGCATATGCCACAGAGAAAATTCGTTTGTAATTTGATTGCATCAAGACCAAATACTAACTGAGGATGAGAGGATGCATTCTTCATATATGATAATGAATCAGCATCAGGAATAAACCAAAGATCCCTACAAATGAATTCAAATAAGACTAATGGGGAATAGGAAAAAGTATATCAAAGGCTAGAGAAGGCAGATAGAGCTAGAAATGAAGAATATTGAACACAAATGTGGTCCCACTGTGTAGCTCAATGGTGCGCACAGCCCCGGGCTTGGGCACCAGCGCTGTAAACACAGTGGAACAACATGCAGTCCCGAAAAAGTGTCCATTGCAGCAATTACAGGATGATGTGAAATAAAGCAAGGAGCAACGAGTTTTCTCTTCGTCGGCCCCTATCCACTCCTCTTCTGTTTCTGTTTAGGAAATGGCAGATCTCCCAGAAACATCAACAAAACATGGCATATCGAGTTGCAGTAAAACTAAGCACCTCGCCTTGTGTTAAGGCTGGGAAAGGTGACCCAGTATGAGGAGTAGGGTCCCAAAAGCCAGTAAAAGAATCAGAGAGAGCGCTGCTCCTGCTGTTAGGAGTCCCACAAGAGGACCATCATATTCAACTGTCCACATATATGTAGAGTGCTTAAGTCAGCCCACGCAGGCTTCCTGGTTGGTGGTTCAATTTCTGTGAGCCCCTATGAGCCCAGGTTAGTTGATTCTCTAAGTTTTCTTGTGGTGCCCTTGACCCCTCTGGCTCCTACAACCCTTTCTCCCCATCTTCTGCAGGATTCTCTGAGCTCCATCTAATGTTGGCCTGTGGGTCGGCAGCCGTTTCCATCAGTTGTTGATGATGCCTCCCTGATGACAGTTGGACTAGGCACCAATCAATGTGTGTAGCAGAATATTGTGAGGCAACGTCACGTAGGCATTTTTCTTTCCTCCAGTTATGTTTGGTTCTATCCTGTATCTCTGGATCGCCCAGTCTGTGGGTCAAAGTGCTCCAGGCAGGGTCAGCCGTGGGCTTTCTCCCCTGGCATGGATTTTAGGCTAGACTGGTTATTGGTTGGCCACTCCCTGTATCTCTAGGCCACATCCTATAGGCTGGACAGACTATGCCAAGGCTTATGTGGCTGGGTTGGTTTCCCACTACCTCCACTTGAAGTCTTGCCTGCTCATAGAAGATGGATAGTTCAGGCTACGTGTTCCCTCTTGCTAGGAATCTTAGCTGGGGTCATCTTTGTAGATACTTGGGAGATTCCCTTGTGCCAGGATTTTACCTGACCTCAAAATACCTCCCCTTTCCCCATAGTCTCTTTCAGTACTCTTCCTCTACCCGAAAGCCTGATCCCTCATGTTCTCATCCCCACTGCCCTCAGTCCACTGATTAAATCTTTTCTAGTTCCCCTTCCCAGCGAGATCTGGGCATCTACCCATAAACCCTGTTTATTACCTAGTCCCTCTGGGTCTGTGAACTGTAGCATAGTTATCTTTTATTTTACAGCTTATATTAACTTATGAGTGAGTACACAACATATTTGTCTTTCTCAGTCTGGGCTACCTCATTCAGGATGGGTTTTATTTTCTAGTTCCATCCATTTGTCTTCAGATCTCATGATGTCATTGTTTTTAACAGCTGAGCAATACTCCATTGTGCAAATGTAGCACATTTTCTTTATCCATTTCTCTGTTGAGGGACATGTAGGTTATTTCCAGATTCTGGCTATTGCAAATAAAGCTGTTTATGAACATAGCTGAGCAAGAGTCCTTGTGACATGACTGAGCATCCTTTGGGTATATGCCCATGAGTGATATAGCTGGATCTTGGGGTAGAATGATTTCCAGTTTTCTGAGAATCTGCTACACTGACTTCCAAAGTAGCTATACAAGTTTGTACTTCCATCAGCACTGGAGGAGTGTTGTCTTTGCTCCACATCCTCTCCAGCCTGAGCTGTCACTTGTGTTTTTGATCTTAACCATTCTGACAAGTGTAAGGTGGAATCTTGGAGTCATTTTGATTTGCATTTCCTTGGTGACTCAGAATGTTGAACATCTCCTTAAGTGTTTCTAGTTCATTTGAGATTCTTCTATTGAGAAATCTCTTTTTAGATATGTACCCCATTTTGAATTGGAATATTTGGTTGTTGATGTCTAGTTTCTTGAGTTCTTTACATATTTTGGAGATCAACCCTCTGTCAGAGGTGCTGTTGATAAAGATCTGTTCCCATTCGTTGACTGCTGTTTTGTCCTATTGATGGTGTCCTTTGCCTTACAGAAACATTTCAGTTTCTTGTGGTCCTATTTATTGATTGTCAGTCTTTTTTTTTTTTGCTGCTCTTGTGCTTGCTACCCATTTTTTTTAAATTGATTTTTATTGAACACTGCATTTTTCTCTGCTCCCCTCCCTGCCTCTCCCCTTCCCTTCAACCTTCTCCCAAGGTCCCCATGCTCCCAATTTACTCAGGAGATCTTGTCCTTTTCTACTTCCCATGTAGATTGGATCTATGTGTATCTCTCTTAGGGTCCTCATTATTGTCTAGGTTCTCTGGGATTGTGATTTATAGGCTGGTTTTCTTTG
>LOEQ01000426.1:389058-399548 GCA_001685075.1 Bramus lutescens | reverse complement strand
CACTTATGAGTGAGTACATGTGATAATTGTCTTTCTGGGTCTGGGTTACCTTATGTGGTACATTTACACAATGGAGTATTACAAAGCAGAAAAAATAACGACATCTTGATTGTCAATCTTAGTGCCTCTGCTGTTGGTGTTCTGTTCAGGAAGTTGTTTTCTGTGGCAGCAATGGCAGCATTTACTGCTTTCTCTTCTATCAGGTTCAGTGTAATTAGATCGATGTTGAGGTCTTTTATCCACTTAGACTTGAGTTTTGTGCAGGGTGATAGATATGAATCTATTTCATTCTTCTACATGCCAACATCTAGTTATACCTGCAGCATTTATTGAAGATACTTTCTTTTTTACATTATAAAATTTTGGCTTCTTTATCAAAAACTAGGTTTTATGGGTGTGTAGTTTTACTTCTGGGTCTCAATTCCACTGATATACCTATCTGTTTTTATGCCAACACCACTAATATGCCTAGTTGTTTTATGCCAAAACATGTAAGCTGGATTTTATTACTATAGCTCTGTGGTAAAACTTGAAATCAGGGGAAGTGATAACCCCAGAAGTTCTTTTATTGTACAGGATTATTTTAACTATCCAGGGCTTTTGTTTTTTCATATGAAGCTGAGTGCTGTTCTTTCAAGTTATGTAAAGAATTGTGTTGGGATTTTAATGGAAATAGATTGCTTTTAGTAAGATAATCATTTTTACTATGTTAATACTACTGATCCATGAACATGGGAGATCTTTCCATCTTTTGGTATCATTTCCAATTTCTTTCTTCAAAGACTTGAAGTTCTTGTCATACAGGTCTTTTACTTGCTTGTTTAGAGTTACATCAAGATAGTTTATATTGCTTGTGGCTACTTGTGAAGAGTATTGTTTCCCTGATTTCTTTCTCAGTCTGTTTTTAATTTGTATATAGGAGGACAACTGATTTTCTCTGTAACTTTATCTTGAATCTAGTCACTTCACTAAAGGTGTCTGCCAACTGTAGGAGTTCCCTGGTAGAATTTTTAGGGTTGCTTATGTATACTATCATATCTGTGAATAATGATACTTTGACTTCTTCCTTTCCAATTTGTATCCCCTTGATCTCCTTTAGTTCTCTTACTGCTTTAGCTAGAACTTCCAGTACTATATTGAATAGATATTGAGAAAGTGGATGGCCTTTTCTTATTCTTGATTTGAGTGGAAATGCTTTGAGTTTCTCTCCATTTAATTTGATGCTGGTTATTGGTTCGCTATATATTGCTTTTATGATGTTTAGTTATGTACCCTGTATCCCTAATCTCTCTTTTATCGTGAAGGAGTGTTGAATTTTGTCAAAGGCTTTACAACCCCTAATGAGATGATTATGTATTTTTTTCTGTGTCAGTTTGTGTATATGGTGGGTTACATTGATAGATTATCATATGTTGAGCCATCTCTGCATCTTTGGAATGAAGCCCACTTGATCATTGTGGCATTGTGGATGATCTTTTTGATGTATTTTTATATTCAGGTTTTGAGTACTTTATTGAGTATTTTTGCATCTATGTTCATGAGGCAGAGTGGTCTGTAATTCTCTATTTTTTTGTTGAGTCCTGGTGTGATTTTGGTATCATGGTGATTGTAGCCTCATAAAATGAATTCAGCCATGTTCCTTATGTTTCTATTTTGTTGGATAATTTGAGGAGTATTAGTATTAGCTCTTCTTTGAAAGTCTGGTAGAATTCTAGAATTCTGTGCTGAAGCCTTCTGGCCCTCTGATTTTTTTTGGGGGGGGGGTTGGGAGACTTTTATAACTGCTTCTATTTCCTTGGGGGATTATTGGCCTATTTTAATTGTCTATCTGATCTTGATTTAACTTTGGTGTTATCTGTTGAGAAATTTGTCCATTTCTTATAGACTACCCAATTTTGAAGTATGATTTAATGATTCTCTAGATCCTCAGAGTCTGTTGTTATGTCCCCCTTTTTATTTCTCATTTTGTTAATTTGGATATTCTCTCTCTGCGTTTTATTTAGTTTGGATAAGGGTTTATCTATTTTGTTGATTTTCTCAAAGAACCAACTCTTTGTTTCACTGATTCTTTGTATTGATTTCAGCCAATAGTTTGATTATTTCCTGCCTTCTGTTCCTTTTCAATGTGTTTGCTTTTTGTTCTAGAGTTTTCAGATGTGCTGTTAAGTCGCTAGTATGAGAATTCTCTAATGTCTTTATGCAGGCATTTAGTGCTATAAAGTTTCCTCTTAGCACCACTTTCATTGTGTCCTATAAGTTTGGGTATGTTGTGCATTCATTTTAATTAATTTCTAGGAAGTCTTTAACTTCTTTCTTTATTTCTTCCTTGACCCAGTGATAATACAGTAGAGAGTTGTTCAGTTTTCATGAGTTTGTAGACTTTCTGTTGTTTCTGTTAAAATCTAGTTTTAATCCATGGTGAACTGATAAGTTAAGGGGGTTATTTAAAAGTTTTGTATCTGTTGAGACTGGTTTTGTGGCTGAGTATATGATCAATTTTGGAAAAGATTCCATGAGATGCTGGGAAGGTGTATTCTTTTGTGTTTGGATGAAATGTCCTATAAATATCTATTAGGTCCCTTTAGTTCCATTATTTTTGTTTAGTTTCTTTCTGGATGACCTATTTATTGGGGAGAATGGGATGCTAAAATCTCCCACTATTATTGTGTGGGATTTGATGTGTGATTTAAGACTTAGTAATGTTCATTTTGCAAATGTGGGTGCCCTTACATTTGAGGCATATATGTTCAGAATTGAGACATAATCTTGGTGGCATTTTCCTTTGTTGAGTATGAAACTCCCTTCTTTATCTCTTCATTAATTTTGGTTGGAGGTGTACTGTATTAGATATTAGGATAGCCACATCAGCTTGCTTCTTAGGTTCATTTGATTGGAAAATCTTTTTCCAACCCTTTACTCTGAGGTAATGTCTGTCTTTGAGGTTGAGGTGTGTTTCTTTTATGTATCAGAATTATGGATCCTGTTTGGTATCCATTCTGTTGGTCTGTATCTTTTTATTGACAAATTGAGAGCATCAATATTGAGGAATATTAATGATCAATGATTGTTAATTCCTCCTACTTTGTTGTTGTTGGCTGTATGTGTGTGTTTTTCCCATCATTGGGTTTTGAAAGTATAATATCATCTATTTCCTGTGTTTTTGTGAGTGTGCTTAATTTCCTTGGGTTGGAGTTTTTCTTCTATTACTTTCTGTAGAGCTGGATTTGTGGATAGATAATATTTAAATTTGACTTTGTCATAAAATGTCTAGTCTTCTCCATTTATGGTGATTGACAGTTTTGCTGGGCATAGTAGTCTGGGCTGGCAACTGTGGTTTCTTAGAATCTTCAAATCATAAGTTCAGACCTTTCTGAATTTTAGGGTCTTTTCTGAGAAGTCAGGTGTGATCCTAATAGGTAAGCCTTTATATGTTACCTGTCCTTTTTCTCTTGCTGCTTTTAAGTTTCGTTCTTTGTTCTGTACGATTAATATTTTGATTATTATGTGGTGAAGGGATTTTCTTTTCTGATCCAATTTATTTGATGCTCCATAAGCTTCTTGTACCTTTATAAGCATATCTTCTTTAGGTTGGGAACATTTTCTTCTGTGATTTTATTAAATATATTCTCTTGGTTTTTGAGCTGGATTTCTTCTCCTTCTTCTATTCCTATTATTATTATGTTCAGTCTTTCCATAGTGTCCCAGATCTCCTGGATGTTTTGTGTTAAGGATTTTTTTAGATTTTAGATTTTCTTTAACCAATGAATCTATTTTTCTATCATGTCTTCAACACCTGAGATTCTTTCTTTCATCTTTTGTTTTCTGTTGATGATGCTTGCATCTGCAGCTCCAGTTTACTTACCCAGATTTTCTATTTCCAGGATTCCTTCTGTTAGTATTTTCTTTATTGCTTCTATTTTCATTTTTAGGTCTTGAACAATTTTCCTCAACTGTTTGTTTTTTTCTTGGCTTTCTTTTAGGGATTTATTGAATTCTTCTAATTTTTTATTTGTCTTTTTCTCAATTTCTTTAAGGTTTTTTTCATATCCTCTTTAAGGACCTCTATCGTCTTCATAAAGTCATTTTTAAGATTGGCTTCTTGTGCTTCGGCTGTGTTGGATTGTTCAGGCCTTACTGATGCAGGATATTTGGCCTCTGGTGAAGTCACATTTCCCTTTCTGTTATTGATTGTGTTCTTACAGTGGCATTTAGGCAGCTGTATTTGGGATGATTATAGGTCTAGCTATTTATTCCTGCATTTGTCTTCATTGAGCAGGTGTTTTATTCCTTGATTTCTCCCCTCCCCTTGGTCTTTTGGCCCAAATTGCCAAAGGTTGTGGTGACTAGCATGTCTTCAGGTCCAGTAGGGTGTCCTCTTTGGGGTTTTTGGAATCTAGAGTCCCTATATCTGTCCTGGCCTCTGGGAAAGCCAAAGTGTTGTTCTGAAGTTGTAGAGCAGGGTACGGAGCCCAGGGAAGGGTTGCAGTCTGGGGTCCCTGGATCTGGCCTGGCCTCTGGGGTTGCTAGGACAAGTCTGGCTTACAGTATAGTTGCTGGGACTAGAACCCCCAGATTCTGCCTTTGCTACAGTAAAACAGAAGTCTGCTTCTGAAGTTGTAGGCTGGTATGTGGATCCAAAGGGAGGAGACGGAGTCTTGAGTTCCTAGATCCTGTCTGACCACTGGTAAAGCAGAAGACTTCTTCCCAAGTAGCAGATGGGGATATGGAGGCCCGGGTTGGGGTGCAGTGTGATGTTAGAGGGCAGTGGGTGTTATCTTATCTGTTGTCTCTAGGTCTAGCCTGGCCTCTTTGAAAGTCTTCTTCCAAAGTTGTAGACCAGAATATGGAGCCAGGGATGGGGTGGGGTTGGGGTGTTGTGAGTGAGTATTCTGGGGTTTTTGAAGAGGTTTAAAGGGCTTTAGTAGGTAGTATCTAATCTGGGGTTCCTAGGACCAATCTGGCCTCCCTTAAAGCTGCAGGGGCTATGGGCCCTAGTATGGGTCTAAGGGGGTACAGTCACCCAAGAGTTGTCCATTTCTGCTTGTTTTGTTCACTGCTATGTGCAGCTCTTCCTTAGGATGCAGCCCACAGACTGGGTAACTGACATGGTTTCTCGACAAGCAAATATCTCCCGGAGAAACCAAGAATCATTTTCCTTGATGTCCTATTTTATTTCCCTGTATCCTTTCATGGCCTCTGAATTATTTGATTTGGTTAATGTGGCTGGATATCTTTTTGTTAGTCTCTATGTCCATTCTTCTCAATGGTAAAAACTATTAAAGGGTAGAGTTACATTATATTTTAATTTCTTATAGTTCATAGGATATTACCTTGGAAACCAAGATATGAATAAATATTTGTTAAACCAAAATTTAATAAAGGTGAGGATCATATACTCTTCACTGGAATAATGTGCCTGCTAGGAACACTGTGACTTTCCAAAGAATCTTCCAGAAATTTAATGTATTAATTGCTAGAGAGTCATAGATTCAGAAAATAGAATTACATTGCCTCCTGCTCGAAGATGCTTCCTTTGGGAGAGAAAAAGCAACCATTGGGTTTATTTATTTATTTTAGAAAAGTTGTACTTAGTGGAAGCAAGTGTTATGGCAATAGTCCAACACCCCGGAAATCCTCTCTGTTGGATTTTCTTCTTCAGACTGCGGTGGAGCTCTTGGCCTTTTGATTACTAAAGCCAACAGGATTGAGGAGTGACTTTGGGCTTTAATTTGGTCTTACAGTGTGCTCTACAAACTGACTCACACTGTGGGGAAGGAGAGCAGAAAGGGCAGTTCTGCTCTCTTCCCCCTGCTGATTTCTTCCTCAAATCTCCACCTAAATAGCATGCCTTCATTTCACCACCACCTTCCTTCATAACGTTCCACATGCCTTCAGGCTGCTCACTCCTTACTTAGTGTCATTTGTTCAAAACAAAACAAAAAACCCTCCATTTTATGTCTCTATTTCTCCCTTTCCTTATCTGTGTACCATTTATCTTTATTAAGGATGTGAGAGGAGGGTATTCGGTATATTGAAGACACACATTCTGTCAAATGCCCTAGACAGAACTACTGAGATCCAGTGAATGTGCTCTGGGGATTTAGAAAATAAAAGTCTTACCTTGACAAGGGAAAAATTTAGCAACCCAGGATGCCTGGGCATCAGTGGGCAGAAATAATTGCTAATTAGCATCCCACTAGCTTGGGAGCATTAATTGGCTTTGAGGGCTCTGCTTCCTGGACCCAAAGTGTATTTTCATTTCAGTTGCTGCATAGGATGGAAGGAGAATGACAATTACCAAAGTAGTTTCATTTCAGTAATTCAGCCTAATGGAGACTTGTCATGTGAATGATTATCCAGTAGCTGGTCTTTGTTTTTCTGCCAAGTTTTGAGAAAAACAAACTTACATATTCCTCAAGCCTGAAAAAAACACAACCCTTCCTTCAAAATAACTGAAAGAATTTGCTCATGGATCCAGGGATGCTCACAAAAGAGCTGCCGTCTTCTAGACTATGAGGGAGAGGAAAGACAGTACCATTTGTGACATATAATTTTGCTTCAGAACGTATCAAGCAATAATATTAAAGGAAGCATTTCAAATTGATACCTCTAATTTTTCTCCTAGAGAGGAAATTTGTCAGCCATTTTGTGATTTATTGAGACTAAAGGAAGGCATATGTGAGAACACGTTTGATAATTAATGAAATGAAACTGCTTGAGCATAATACCCATGATGGTGTTGACTTTGAATTAAACTCACTCAAATAAGATTGATGTCATTTTCCATCATCAGATTAATTAAACATTTTTGTTAATTACACATAACTCAATGTATTTGGATTCTTTTCAATCCATATTCTGAAGTAGCTTCCATTTGTGTTCCTCCAGAAGACTGTTTGGCTGCTGGTTTTCTAGCGTCTGTATTTTGGAAGCCAGGATTCTTCCATTTTCTTCATGTCAGGGGTCTCAATATTTAGCTGTGCTAACTTTAGAGATAATTATTGCAATGGCTTTTATTTTGAGCTTCGGGTTTTCTTTCTTTCTTTCTTTCTTTCTTTCTTTCTCTCTCTCTCTCTCTCTCTCTNNNNCTCTCTCTCTCTCTCTCTCTCTCTCTCTCTCTTTCTTTCTTTCTTTCTTTTTCTTTCTTTGTTTTCCTGTGAGCATCTTTCTTGGGTGATCCTGTCATGATTACTGTCAGGGCTGCATCTTGACTTTGCCACACTCAGATCTTTCTGTAAGAACAATGATGGAGCTGGAGACGACAGCATCCACAGCTGTGAGCCTCAGCCCAATGCCTGTCTGAGTTGCTGTGGATGGCTCTGCTCCTGACTTGCAAACAGGGATGTGACTAAAAAGAAATCTTTGATTGTGTTTGACACCCTGAAGCATTGTTAGCTCTTTAGATAGCTTAGTCTTCCCTTGACAATTTACCCCAAATCCCCATTTCCAAAGGTTTAATTCCTGGTGAATTCATATTTATATTTGTCGGAGAAGGCTGGGGGAAGAGAATATTGCCTTTTAAAACAAAAATATAGGGAGGAGACCCTTTGTGTGTCTTGATGTGCCTGTGGACCAGTGACAAGCTCACATACTGCTAACCCTTCATTGGGCTGCCTCTTTGCAGCTTGCTAAAGGCAAGCAGTACAGCTAGGCAATCGACCATGGGCCTCTTTGCCTACAATTTCTGCACATTCATTTTCTATATTTTTATTCCCTGGGCCAAATTCTCCATTCAGTCTGGCAAGAGTTTACATGCTACAAATAGCTCCCCTTGAATGAGGGGGAGTTTTCTAGGCGCTCATCAGAGAATGCAATTTGGGGCTGTCATTTAGTTCCTGTCAAAGCCTGCCTGAGACAATTGATATTTCAGAAATAGAGTTTATAGATGTGCAGTCTCTCTCCTAGGTGCTAAACCACATCGCCAGAAAACTTCCCAAAGTGGGGCTCATTAGCTTAGCCTCTCCCAGGGAATGCTCTTTGATGAACTACGTTTCAGTGCTAGGTCTTTATCTTTTCAAAAGGATTAATCTTAGAAATAGCGAAGTAGAGACTATTACTGGGGCTCCTGTAAGCACCACTGAGACTGCCTGTGTGCTCTTCAATGTTCTGTGCACGAATTCACGTGACAGATTCTGTTTTGAGTTTACTAGGAGGGAAGAAGTAGAAGCTTGGCTTCCTATGCGTCACTATTTCCCTTTATGTGTTGGCTGCCAGGAAGTTCTAAATGAAAATGAATGTGTGATGAGAAGAGAGCCCAAGAAATCTCAGGCAGGTTCTAGAAGGAATATGGGAGTGAATGCTCCTTTATTCAGAAGACATGGATCAAAAGATAACTGTGTCCCAAGTACCACCCGAAGTACTGGGGAGAAAGAACACAAACCTTATTCTAGAGTGGATTATAGCCTAAGAGGGGACAGAAATAGACAAGATTAGGAATAAGATAAATACTAAAAGAGAGATACTTCATTGTTACAAGGAAAATAAGGACTTCAAGCGTTGCTTATAGACACCAGGGAAGGTTTCTATGATGAACCCTGAAGGACAAGAGCTGAATGGAGTCAGGACAGAGGGTGGAACTCTAAGGCACATAGGGAGAAAGAATGAAGTAGACTTCACAGACTACAGGTAATTAATGAAGCTGGAATAGGCAACTCCCAACCTCAACAACCTTACCTAGAAATTTATGGGTTTTCCTCAGGAGAGAATGGATTTGAAAACATAGCAAGCAAGATGGCAGTATGAAAGCTTCCTGGAAATATATCAGAAGACAATTTGGGGAGAAGGTCAGGTGAGAAGACAAGAGTTCACACAGCAAGTGGTTAGACAAATAAACAGGGAATACAGAAGTAACTGTGCTAAGTCTGGGGTGAAGGGCAGAAAGTGAAACAAAGCAGCAGAGGAATAGAATCAACAACAACAAGACTTGATCAACATTGGATGTGAAAGGAATGATGTTAAAAGGAAGTCATCTAGCTTTGCAGAGGAGTCTGAGAATCACTGATGAATATGAGAAGATGGCAAGACAATCCCTGAGACTGCATAAGTTGGGGAGACAATCCACCCCGTCTTGGTTGTGTGGTGTCAAAATGTCTGAGGGACAGACAGTTTTAGAAGCAGTTAGATATAAAGGTTTAGACCTTAAGAAAGAAAGAAATCTTAACTGAAGCCTATGAAATACTAATCTTTGAGAAAAGTATCAAGTGTGACAGATTATTGATGGAGGGAACAGAGTTGACACATGTTGGAAGAGGGCCCGCTTGTTTGTCCCAGCTGCTTGGCTATCTTAGACCTGAAATAATCACATAGAAACTGTATTAATTAAATCACTGCTTGGCCCATTAGCTCTAGCTTCTTATTGGCTAACTCTTACATCTTAATTTAACCCATCTCCATTAATCTGTGCATCACCAGATGGTAAGTTTTCACCTACCAGCAAAGTTTCAGCACATCTGTCTCTGGTGGCTCCATGACTTCTCCCTAGCATCTCCCTGATTCCTCCTCCTTTCTCCCAGCATCCAGCCTAGCTTTCCCTGCCTACATAAGTTCTGCCTTGATATATTTTCAAAGCAGTTTCTTTATTCATTAATGGTAATCACAGCACACAGAGGAGACTCCCACATCAGACACACACTAAGAATGGGCAGAAACACAGAAGACCTCAACGGACCTTCAGGAAGTATGGGCAAGAAGAGAAGGATTTGTATAACAGCAACGGTGGCCCATATATCCTTTATCTGGCTTTCTAGTTGATGGAGCTTATAGAAAGTGATTGGTTCCAAGGACTCTGATTAATCCATGTAGTCACAATTTAATGTTATTACTAGGAGGTCATAGAAACAGAGGAGGGGCAGATAGCTGGAAGAGATAGGTCACCGAGAGGCATGCCTTTGAAGCAGGTATCTTTTCCCAGGCCCTCCCTTCACACTCTCCATTGTTTCTTGGCACCCATGAGACAAATCCCTCTTTTTCATCATGCTGAATTTGCTGGGATGTTCTGCCTCACCTCGGGCTCAGAGCAATGAAGCCAGCCTACTATGGACTGAAGCCCCCGAGCCTGTGAATCAAAGCAAATCTTTCCTCATTTAGCCTGAATTCATCAATTATTTTGACATAGTGACAACAAAACAACACATGAAATCCCACTAGCATGACTGTTCAACCTCTCTTAGCCTACACATTACCTGTTCCGTTTACCCTGTGAAGTGGAAACCCGTTCCCTTCACAAGCAGACCCCTAGGAGTTACCCTCAAGATTCCTAAAGACTTTACATGGAACTTCTAGCTTATTAGTCAACCCCCCAAATCCCTGGCATGTCCCAGTGCTTGCTTTAGTCAGGTGCTGTCACATACAGGTCCTGTCAGAAATTCCCGATTGGTCCTTGACACCTGTCTTGCTGTTGGATTCAAATTTACTCACATACTTTCTATGCTAAAAATTCATCCAGTCAGTTCTCTCTCTCTCTCTCTCTCTCTCTCTCTCTCTCTCTCTCT
>LOEQ01000426.1:350802-377540 GCA_001685075.1 Bramus lutescens | reverse complement strand
GTTCCAGGACAGGCTCCAAAGCTACAGAGAAACTCTGTCTCAAAAAACAAAAAACCAAAAAGATCATTGGGAGATTCTGGGAGTCAAGGTGAAGTTGGGTAGTTGATGTCCAGTTGACTTTACTCCTTTTCTGTCCTGGGATTTAAGCTTTTAGGAATTGAACTCTGGCGTTTAGAGAATGCATGTTGTCCTCCTCATGATAGTAGAGGCTGCCAGTCTTTCTTCCCTTCTCTTCTTTATGATGGACATAAATTATGGGCATTCACAAGCATGTAAGTGATGCCTAAGATGGACAAATGTCTATTCTGCTCACGTGGCTCAGTCATGCCAGGTAATGGTAAGTGCTATGATGGAGAGGCAAAGGGTAAGATATTAAGAGATGCATGGGCAGTGGGCATGGAAACTTATGTATTAAGAGAGACACTTAGGAATGTCTATTCCGAGGAGGTGACAACTGGCCTTGGATCAGTGGTTCTCAAACTTCCTAATGCTGCGAACTTTTGAGACAGTTCCTCGTGTTGTGGTGGCCCTCAACCACAAAATATTCTTCATTGCTACTTCATGGCTTTCTTTTTGTTACTGTTATGAATTGAAAATGCTTTGGGAGATAGAGGTTTGCCAAAGGGCTCAGGAACCACAGGTTAAGAACGGTTGCTTTAGATCAATGTTAAGTAGAAAAGGGAAGCTTGCTGAGACCAGGGGCAGATATCCCATGCTGAAAGATCAGGAAGTGCAAAGTATGGAAGGATCTTGGAAGTAGCATGTTCTGGAGAAGTTTGGAGTGGCTGGAAGAGGAACTACTAAAGAAAATGGTCTTAAGTAGGTTCTGGCTCTTGGTAGAATGTACTGTCCATATCCTGTCAGAACAAAGTTTAAGCTCAAAGCCTGAGGATGTTCAAAATTATAAAATATCACTTGGTTGATATAGCTTCACTTTCTTCTGGCCTTTATCTCCCATTCCTTTTATCTTTTTGCAAGATTGAAGTTGCAATGGGATTTGCTATGCATCTCATGAGGGAGTGAGGCATGAAAAGTCTTACAAAACTATTTTAATTTACTTTCTATCTCAGAGCTCACGCTGAATTGAATGCTGAGTCCAAAGTTAAAATGAATCTGGGAACTGAAGATGTGTGTCGGTTGGTAGAGCGCTTGCCCCGCATACCCAAAGCCCTGGGTTTGATCTCCAACACCACATGAGGCTAAAGTGTATCGGTGTGTGTCTATACTCACAGCTTTAAGGAGGTGGAGGAAGAGAAGCAGAAATCCTCTGCTTTGGATTCAAATCTAGGGTGAGACCAGAGTTGGCTCCCTAAGACCTGGTCTGAATAAGGAAGCAAACAAAGAAGCAGACCAGCAAATATGAGTGGCGAAGAGACAGCTAGCCGCAAATTAATGTCAGTGATTTTTCTCCTCCAATTCTGTCTTTTAGATGCTGTATTTAACAGAGCTAGAGACATAAGTCAGTAGAAGAATGCAGAAAAATGTAGACAAATGTAGAAAAATCCAGTAGTAAGAGGAAGCAGCAGGCGTTTCTACATACCTTGATTAATTCTCCCAATAGTTCTAGGATTACCACCACTTTTCAGCAGAAGCAACTGAGGCTCTGGAAGAATTTAATAACTCGTCTCAGGTCACACTCTAAAGATATGGCAGTTAGGGCTTCCAGCCATNGTTTTGGCTCTGGTCATTTTGCCATGCCAGTCCTCAGCGCTGTGCCCTGACATCCATAATGCCACCCTGTCAGGGACTGAATCGAGACAGTTCTCTTAAGCAAGCAAACAACTTCCTTGAGAAAAGCCCCTAAGGCTTTCTCCTCCTGATTGTCAGACCTTCTATCTGTCTGAACATTTTAAAGGAGCCGGCCCGACATTAAGCACTCCGGCTGACAAGAATTCTCCAGAGGGACCAGAGGCAAAAGGAGGCTGAAGAAAGTGGCTGGGTCAGCCAAGACATTTGAACAGTGTTCTAGTATCGAATACCTGATAAAACCGGAGCCCCCCGGGCACTTGATTGTTAGAGTAATCCTGTCAGTTTCCTAATAAAAGTAATAAATTAACCAAACAGCGGATTCGGTGGTATTTTATGTCCTGAGGGTATTGCTTTCACACTTCACCTTGATAGCATGATTTATCAAGAGATAAATTACAGCTGAGAACGAATAGATTTACCGATGTCAGGGAGTCGACAAGTATATTCAGAGGATGTTACCTATGATGGGCACGTACCTGACAAGCATGCTTGAAAATCCTCAAACAAAAGGCATCTCTTTGAAGGCTGAATAACTCTAATTTGCACTTTGGGTGTAGGTGACCTCAAGGACAGAAGGATTTTGATGGTCTGAATATTGCTCTCCCCAAGTCCCTGTGACCTGGAAGGGGGTATGGGGCCACCACAAATCTTTCTGTAATCCATCAAGAGGATCAGTAAATAAAGGAGAGTGGTTTTTTTTTTTTTGACACGTCTCCAGATCCCTGCATGCGAGGACAGAGAAAGGGCAGAGAGTAGAGAGCAGAGGCGATTGGACTCTTAGATTTAGATGAGCTTTCTCCTAAGATGTGTGGGAGGACCCTGTCGTGCACCTGGGAGTTGAGAACACACCTTCCTTCACTCCTCCATCTACAACTGGTTCTTCTCATGCGTCTCTTGTTATGGCAGTGCGTGCATATAGTCAGAATCAAAGCGATGTTGCTTTGTGAAACCTAGCCCCCTCAAAACACATACAGCCAGGAGGTTATGAAGGAAGGGGGTCCTATGCATGTGTGACTGGTAACAGATATGGTTTACAAAAGACTGTCCAAAATGCAACCTTGTGCTACAGCTACCCAACCTAACAGAAGTAATGCTTCTACAGGAACATCTGCCCCACAGATGTCTGTTTAAACAGGAACTGAAGCCATGTTTGTTATTAGTCATTACAACTAAGGCTTACTATTTCAAAGTGTCTCCTTCTTTCACCTTCCATCTCCTTTGCCTCGTCCTCTTTGGACACTCTCAGAGTTTGCTAGCCACACAGGTACTCCTATTGCAAAGCTCTGCTCTTCCCCAGGAAATGTCCTTATTCTTTGGAAACGCTCTCTCCCTCTGATTTAGGTTGAAATGCATGTGAATAAGATGGAATTCGGTTGCTGGGCCTGCTCACTCGCTGAGCAAGTCCTCTAGATCCCTGCATGTGAGGGCACGCCACTGAGTTGAGGAAGAGCAGAGAGCAGCCGTCAGAGATGACTAGGCTGCTCGGGTTTCGCTTACCTGACATGCAGGAAGATGATGCTGTAGTTAGACCTCTGAGCTGAGAATGAGCCCAGCCCTGCGAATCTGTGATTCTTACACAGCACCCAGAGCATGTGGCTTAAGAAGTCATGGTAGATAGAGCTCTTGTTGGGGAATGGCTTAGTGAATGTGTTTTTAGGGATTTTAACATTTTTTTTTACCAGAAAGTTTTTATTAATATTGTTCATTGTTTTATTGTTATGTGGACCAAAAAATACAGGAATGAGGAAAGTTGAGGATAGGAATGGATGTATATTGATAGCCCTTTACAAGATCTTGAAGAAAAAAATAACTCCAAACATTGAGTGTCCTAGTTAGCTTTCATTATCTGCTTGACATAGACTAGGACACTTCAACTGAGGCACCAACCAGGTAAGACTGGCCTGGGAGCATCTGTTCCTCCTCTCTCTCTCCTCCTTGAGTGTGTGTGTGTGTGTGTGTGTGTGTTGATTGCTGATTGGTATAGGAGAGCCCAGCCCACTGTGGGTAGCATTGTTCCCAGCCCACTGTGGCAGCACTGTTCCTAGGCAGGCTGGTCCTTGGCATTATAAGAATGTTAGCTGAGGGTGTGATCCAGTGAGCAAGTCATCCAGCAGCATTCCTCCCTGGTTTCTGCTGTACTTCTTTAGCCCTGGGTTCTCTGGCTGGAGGCCATGCTGTGTGAAATAGTAGCAAGCAGTCCTGCCTCTACTTCCTGTGTTGACTTCTCTCAGCAATGGACTATATAGTAGAATAAATCCTTTCCTCATTTAAATGTTGCATTTGGTTAACGTGTTTTATTATAGCAACAGAAAGAAAATACAAACATGGAACACCTTTCCTCCCCCACTTAGAAATATTGTATATATTCACTGTATAAGACTTTCACACATATATGCATTGTAGCTTGAACACATCCCTCGAACCCTCCCCCTTTCATCGTACCTCCCACTAGTTAGTTTCCTTTGCTCCCCTAGATGGTTTTATTAAAGTGTCTATCCCCTTAAAAAAAAAAAAGGCAAGTTAAGGATGTCTTGAACCTTAGACATTTAAAATGTATTTTTAAAACAAACTCTAAGGTCTGGGAAGCATGTGATTAATAGGCCAACAACCAAATTGTGCTGAACAAATCAAAGAAAAAATATCATTAGGGAAAGTAGATGCGGAACTCAGATTTAGCTTCAGAAGCAACCAAGCAGATAAGCTCATTAATGAACGGTCCACTCACGGAACAAGCAGGATTTAGATGCTTCTAGCTTTCGGGTGCTTTAAAGCCAGCCACGGCTACACAACTGTACACAGATGAAAAGAAAATGGTGCAATGCAGTTTCTCGTTAAATCGCTTCCAAGTTTACCAATAGCCCGGAGCATCTGTCAAGGTCCCAAGGAGACGCTACAAAGAGCTATTTTAAACCTCCAGATTCAGGGCACCAGAAGTAATGGTGCCCGTGGTTTTCCATCTTGCAGATATGCAGCCTTACCATATATAGATAGATAGTCTATGAAGTTCTCTGGACTGGGGTACTTTTAAAACTATTTAAGTTATTCTCTATTTTTTTTCTGATGCAATTCCAGATGTGTATGTTTAATAAAATATGATCTTGTGTGAGGTGGAATTCTGAGTTCAAGAAGGTATGGGAAGAGAATCTGGTTTTCTGGTTAAACTTTGATGATAGAAGCTCACTCACTATCTTGGGTATCTGACCTCCAGATTAATCCTCCCAAATGTCCTAAGGGCACAGAAGTCATCTTGAACACACATTCTTTCCACTAAGATGAAATATGCCACAGGCTCCCGTGACGGGCAGAGCAGAACTGGATAGAAGCTTAACTCCTTTTGCCTGATAGAATCTGGAGTGTGGAAATGAACTCTAACAGATGTTAAAGGCAAGTATCATATGCCCTTCATTCTTATACAGTTCCCCATGTTCTGGGGGACTGCTGATAACACGGGTTCTGACTCCAGGGAGCCGAACTATATGCTCAAAGACAGCCAGTCTGAACTTGGCTACCTGCTAGCCTGCTGTCTGAGCCCTTTCTCACCTTTACTTGAAATTGGAAGTTCGAAGGAGAGGTTAGGGGCGAACTCTTCCCAATGTCCCCCCCCCGGTTGTTTCGCCTTTCCATTTGGTCAAAAAGGTGGGAGGAATGGCTCATGTTTTTCATTTTGTTCTCTACCAGGATACAAACTGGGACAGACGTCTGGGGTTTCAGCCTCATTGACTAAATTCTTTTCTTCCCCTCTCCTTTTTCATTTGGTTTGTTTTCAAGAGAGTGGTGATGGGTGGCCACTCTTTTCATTGTTATTGTTGTTTATTGAGACAACCCCCATGCGCCAGCTCCTTTTACGTCCTTTTGCCAACAAATATGTTACGTGTTTGAAAGTCACACTACAGGAATAAGTAGGAAGAAAGGACACCTTGTCGAGGGATTGTGACGCGTGTCATGTTGAGAAAAGCATGCCCCTGACAGGTTTTTACGAAACTGACCTTCCCACCTAAGCTTTACACAGCTGAAGACAGAGAATATTGCAAGAACTTGGGATACCATTTCGCGCCTTCCTAATTTCTACCCTGACAAGGATAATCATGGTGTTGACATCTAACACAGTAGAAACAAGTTTTTAAATATCCACTTTGAGTAAGTGGAATCATACTGCGTGCTTCTCTTTAAGGCTGGCGTCTTTCATTCTGAAGGGTGAAGAGGGTGTGAACTGACGCCTGGCTGCTGCTGCAGTGTGAATCTGTTCCCTCCCATTGCTCTTCATCTGGTATCAGCACCCTGGACCTGCCCTTTCTTTAGAGGATGAAGGTTGGGCTGCCTGGAGGTTTTGCCTCCTGGAAGCAGTGTTGCTTTGTATGGAAGCAGTGTATGCATGTATCTTTTGCTAAGTATATGTGCTACTACTGTTGGTTATATAGTTAGGAGTGAATTGATGGGCCAAAAAGTACACATATGTTCGGTGATTAGGAAATGCTAAACAGTTTCCCAATGCAGTTGCCTCACAGATACTCCTCTGACTTGCGGGTCTGGTTTGCTCTGTCTTCCCATGATTGCTTTTCACCATTTAACTCTTTGGGTAGCTGCATGGAAAACATATTCTTAAAAATATACATATTGTAGAACATACGTGTTATGCTAAAAGCCATTAATTTAAAAGTAATTTGTGCCTTGCAGATTATGTAAACCAAATCTACTGAGAACCTTCCTGAGGGTGGCTGGTGACAGGTTTACTCATGCAGGAGCAGTATGCTGAAGTGTGGATGGTCTTGACCCTAGGGAAGGTTGCAGGGTTGCTTTAAGGTGCAGTAGTTTAGAATTTAAATAAAAACGATGCATTTCTTACCCTATTTGATGTTTCATGGGTATTTAAAGGATTCGAATCAATACCTGATTGCAGGCAATTTGACCACTGCTAAATCTACATCAGCACAAAAAAGTGCTGTGCTGGGGAGTCCATTCACATGCTAATCCTCGGAAGCATTTTTCCCTGAGGAAATCTAAATTCTGCTATCATTTATTAATTTGACTTCCCTTATTTCTACAAGCCGAGTGTGGAAAGCTTGCATATATGTGTTTCCTTTCCTATTACAGCTGTGAGATTCGTTGCCATTCATTGTTCTGAAATCACATCAGCATATTTACAGAGAGCCTTCCTCTGTGCTGACCACCAGCAACTTTGGATGACAAACGCCACCTAGGAAACCTTTGATGAGATGGCACACCAGCCGACTAAGAGTAGCTCTGAGTATGGTCCTCACATAATGAGACATAATTTACCAGCAATTAGAAGGCACTGTTTCAGCTGTACCGTGGTATCTTCAGGTATCTTCTGGCTCCATCATTTTGATCTCTCATCCTCAGTGTGGCCAGCCTTAATACTCGTGGTAGCCTGATGCTTGCAAGATGGCTTTTATACTTCAGGCATCTTTGTGCATTCAAGGTGTGCAAGGAGAAAAGAAGGATGAGTGTAGCTGTGCCATTTCCACTGGGCATTGTCAAGAGTTGTAGACGACTGCTGCCTGGATCTTTGCATTCGTTATCTATCCTGTGGGACAAAAACTTTTCAAACACAAGTCATAAAATAGCAATACAGTAGGGGATAAAATTGATGAATAAAAAAACAAGCAATTATTTTACAGTTTCTATAGAACAGGAATTCCACAGAGCCCTAGCTGGGGAGGTTCAGTTCAGGGCTTCTCATAGTCATATTTTTATGAGTATGCTAATTGTACAGATTGGTCTTATAGTGGCATTTTCATACAAGCATATAATACGCTTTGATCAGAGCCTCTGTCTTCCTTTCTTATCACTTCCATAGCCTTTTGCTCTTGTAATGTTTTGGTTAGGATGTTAGCAATGGCAGCAATCAATTCAAAGCAAGAGTAGGCAAAATGTAGCCACCATTTTGCAAAACTTGGAAGTCCATGTTCATGATTGGTTGTATCTATGTTCCTACACCATTGGTTTGATTAGCCTCAAATAAATGTTATCTTCTTTGTTAAAAAAAAAAAAAAACTGATGTGGGATTCCCCTCTGTATGCTATGAATACCATTGGTTATAAAAAACTGTCTTGGTCCAGCACAGGGAATAGAGGAAGGTGGGAAAAACTAAACTGAATGCTGGGAAAAAGAAGGGCAGAAAAAGAGAGATGCCATGTAGCCCCACCAGGGCCGGACAGAACTTTACTTGGTAAGCCACAGCCATGTGGCGATACATAGATTACTAGAAATGGTTTAAATTTAGATGTAAGAGTTAGACAATAAGAATGGCTAATGTCTAGAGTTAATGGGCCAAACAGTGATTCAAATAATATGGTTTCTGTGTGATTATTTCGGAGGTGCCGAACAGCCAGGAACCAACAAGTGGCCTTCTAACAACAACCAGTAAACCGTGATAAGGACCAGAGGAATTGTTCCTGATATGATCCCTCTCCATTGTGGTAGTTGTCAGGGGCCTTTCATAGACCACTTGGATCTTCCAAGGTCTCCATGTTGTGTTTCCGTGAGATGGCAGTTTGCTCAGGAAGTGACCTGAGGGACAGCAAGGCAGAAACTACCATTTTATGAGCCAGCTACCCAAGGCTGATACTGTAGTTGCAAGGGTCCTGTCCAAGTTCCAGTGTTGCCCATGTGGTAGTACTAAGAGGTGACTAGCCCATGAGAGCTTCTCTTCTGAGGGTAGAGTCAGTGCGCTTAGAAAAGAGACTTAAATCGTCATCAGCTTGCAGCCTGCCCTTTCGTCATTTGCTCTGTAGAAACACACCAAGAACACGCAAATGCTAGTGTCTTGATCCTGGACTTCCGGACTGCAGAACTAGGAGATAACTGTCTGTTTTGTTTGTTTGTTGTTTGTTTATAATCACACAGTCTTAGGTATCTTCTAATGTGATACAAAATAGACTAAGGCAGTGACTCATTTCTTCTGGAAGGAAGAAGACCAAAGATTTTTGTGAACATATTTCTATTTTGTTTTAAATATAGATGTATATGGTTTGTGTGTATGTGTATGCATGTGTGTATGGTTTTTGTGTGTGTGCATGGTTTGTATGTGTGTGTGTCTATGTATGGTTTGTGTGTGTTTGTGTATGTGTGTGTGTCTGTATAGGTCAGAAGGCATTTCAGGTATTGGTCTTCATCTTCCACCTCTTGTGAGGAAGACCTCCCTTGTAGTTTGCCACTGTACTGCATACCTCAAGCAACTGGCTCTCAAGCTCCTGGGAGATTCTCCTGCGTCCCATCTCGTGATATGGATGCTGGGATTACAGACACATACTAACAAGTCTTGCTTTTACATTGATTCTTAGAATCTAAACGCAATTTATCAGGCCTGTGTAGCAAGTGCTTTTACCCACTGGACTATCCTCACAGTCCTGAACATATTTCCCAATCACTGCAGTCTCCATGACCAATCTGGATTTGCTTGTTCCGTGCAATTGCAACAAAGCTTGGGAAATGTGTTGGCTGTTAGCAGCTGTGCTTACTCTTTCATTGAGCAAAGCAGGGACTATGCTAGCTGGGAGAAAGAAGAATTGCATTCTGGAAAGCCAGTCAGTTCAGTGCTTTACAAGTAGCAGAACTGTCAAATTAGTCCAGAGTTTATCTGAAGGAAAAGATAATTTGGATATAGTCGATGCTGTTGTTTAAATAAGGACATTTCAAGATTAGTAAGGGGATGGCCAGAACTATTGGACTTGAAACTTAAGATGAGCTAATACACCCGAGGTGAATGATAAGCAATATATACTAAAGGCATAGATAGATCCTAATTCATAAGGGATGCTTTCTTGTAAACACTACTAGAAACCTTGTTTGAAAAAGATCCAGTTACCTTCTTGCTGTATAACCGAGTAAATTCTAGATGAGTTAGAAGGTGAAGCATGAAGAGTGAAACCATGCTCAGAAACTGGGAGACATTTTAGGTAAATATTTACCTGAGTCCAAACAGGGAAAATCTATATAGGCTTACAGGCAACAAACTAAATAGCAAGGGAAAAGATTAATTTTAATATTTAAAATTAAACACTCTGTCAAAAACACCATAAAAATTTAAAAGCAAATGAGATTATGCATTATTGATATTTGATGGGGTTTGTTTATTAACAAGAAAGATACTGTAGCTTTGCTTGAGGTCTATGGCTCTTTTCTATGGAGTAGATATTTCAGAAATTAAAACAAAACACTGGGAAAACATTAATATGTAATGAGTTAATATAACTGATAATAAAACTTCTATGTTCTCAATAAAGTAAGCAAAAACATAAACCTAAAATTCGCAGAACAGAGAGAACACATGGCCAATAAGCCGGAATAAAAGCTCAAATTCATTAGTAATCACTCGGGTGGAAATAAAAATGGAAATAAAATTTAATGCTTCGCCTGCAAGATTAACTCGGAAGACTCAGTGTAAACATACTAGGACTGGCCAGGTTGTGTTGTAAAGAAGTCTAGCCGTGACTCTGGCCAGGGAAGCAGACAGGCTGACGGCAGATCTTCACCTCAGTTCCTCTAAAACCAGTCTTTCCGTCTTAGGCCCAGCTCTGTAACAGACCACTTGCTGCATCCCCTCCTCTCCTACCCCTGTCTCTAGCGGATCCGCCAAGATGCCAAGATTTTCCTTACAGGGTGGCACTCCCTCGGAACCCACAGGTTACTCCAGCCAGGGAAGCAGGTGGGCTAATTACAGGTCTCAACCTTTCCCTCTGCTCCTCCAAAACAAATGCCCCAGCTCTATAGCAGACCACCTGCTGCAGATTCCCCTCCCTCTCGTCTCCATCGCCAATGGATCACTTAGATCTGTCTTCTCCTCAACCTTCTTTCTCCAACTCATCCCTTTACCCCAGCCCCGACCTCAAGCAAGCATCCCCTGGGAACCCTTCAGCCAAGCCTGCCAGAGAAGCGAATAGGCCAACTACGCAGGTACTCTAGCTTTAGGTTTTCACTCTCCTTCTTCTCCTCCAAATACAATGCCCCAGTCTCACCCCCAACTCTATAGCAGACTACCTGATGTGGTCCCATCTCTCTCTCTCTCTCTCTCTCTCTCTCTCTCTCTCTCTCTCTCTCTTTTTCTCCTTATTCCCAGGGGACTAAACTGATCCTGGTTGAACACACCCTGCTCTTCTCCTTCCTGTAGTCTCCCTTAGATCTTAGCCCATCCCATTCCTAAATGTCAACTCCCATTGCATAGAAACACATTTTGCTCGGAACCCTAAGTGGCTATACCTGGCAAGATCTCAGAAGCACTATCTACCAGGCAACACACAGCTACAAAATTCTCCTGAAGAGCAGAGAGGGCAACAGAAATCAAGGAACAAAACATTCACCCAACAAACATAAGATGAGGTATCTAGAATTACAATCTTCCCAAACCCAGATGCCTAGATGAGAGTTTAAAAACAAAATCAATAGCAACCAGGACAATGTATCTCCTCTAGAGTCCATCAACCCTACTAGAGTAGGCTCTGAGTATTGTAACATAGTTGAAGTATAAGAAAAAGACCTTAAAATGGACTTTATGGATCTGATAGAGGTCCTTAAAAAGAAAATGAATAAATCCTTGAAGAAATCTAAGAAAACATGAACAAACAGTGAAAGAAAATGAATAAAATAATTCAAGACTTGAAAGTGGAAATAGAATCAATAAAGAAAACCCAAACTGAGGTAAATCTGGAAATGAAAAATTTAAGAAGATGAACAGGAGCCTCAGAGGCAAGCCTCACCAACTATCTATAAGAGATAGAAGATAAAATTCCAGGTGTTGAAAACACTATAGAAGAAATGGATGTCTTAGTCAATGAAAATGTTAAATCTGAAAAACCCCTCTCACAAAACATTCAGGAAATCTGGAACATTATGAAACGAACAAATCTTTTAAAAATTAAAATAAAATAGAAATAGAAGAAGGAGAACAGAACTAGGTTAAAGGCAAAGAGAAAAATTTCAACAAAATTATAGAAGACTATTTCTCTAAATTGAAGGAGGTGGCTACCAAGGTAAAAGAAGCATACAGAACACTAAATAGACTGGATCAGAAAAGAAATTCCCCTCTGCACATAATAATCAAAACATTAAATGTACAGAACAGAGAAAGAATATTAAAAACTGTAAAGAAAAAGTACCAGTGACATATAAAGGTAGAACCATTAGAATAAATCCTGACTTCTCAATGAAAACTTTAAAAGCTAGAAGGGCCTGAACAGTTGTTCTACAGACCCAAAGAGACCACTGATGTCAGCCCAGAATACTATACCCAGCAAATCACAGTAGATGAGGAAAATAGGACATTTCATGATAAAACCAAATTTATGCAATGTCTATATACAAATCCAGACCTACAAATGTACTAGAAGGAAAACTCTAACCTAACAAGTTTAACCAGACCCAAGAAAACAAGGAATAAATAATTCTGAGACCAGAATTCCGAAAGGGAGGAAACACACACACACACACACCAACGAAATAACAGGGACCAGCAAACACCACTCATTGATATCTCTCAATATCAATGGTATCAATTACTCAATACAAACATAACAGAATGGATGTGAAAACAGGTTCTTTCCCTCTGTTGCATCTAAGAAACACACCTTACCGTCTAGGATAGACATCACTTTGGGGTAAAAAGATGGAAAGATATTCCAAGCAAGTAAATCTGAGACGCAAGCTGGTGTAACTATTTTAATATTTAACAAGAGACTTGAAACCAAAACTAATCATAAGAGATAGGGAAGGCACTACATACTCACCAAAGAAAAAAATCCACCAAGAACACTTTACAATTCTTAACATCTATGCAACAAAATCAAGGGCACCCAAATGTGAAAAGAAACACTTCTACAGCTTAAAGCACATATTGACCCTCAAATACTGATAGTGGGGGACTTCAATATCTATCTCTCATCAATATATAGGTTATTCGGACAAAAACCAAACAAAGAACTGCTGGGATTGAATGATTTTATGGCTTAACAGATGTCCAGAATATTTCACCGAAATACAAAAGAATATACCTTCTTCTTAGTAGCCCATGGAACTTTCTCCAAAATTAACCACATATTTGAACACAAAAGAAGTCTTAACAGATTCAAGAAAATTGAAATAATACCCCGCATTCTCTCTGACCACCATGAATTAATGCTGGACATCAACAACAGAAGAAACAATAAAAAAACTTATGAACTCATGGAATTGGAACAAATCACTGCTGAATTAAATATGGATCAGGAAAATTAAAGACTTTCTGCAACTGAATGAAAATATATAAACAGCATACCCAAACTTATGGGGCACAACTAAGGTAGGTCTAAGAGTCAAGCTCATAGAACTAAATTCCTACATAAAAAATTGAAATCTCATAAAGTCAACTTAACAGCAAAACTGAAAGCTTTATAAAATCAATAAGAAGTCACACTCAGAAAAGAGTATTGGCAAAAATCAAGATCAGAAAATCAACTTAAACAGACTTATAATCCCTAGTGAAATAGAAATAGTCACTAAAATTCTCACAACCAAATAGTTCCAGGGCAAGATGATTTTAGTACAGAATTCTGCCAGATATTCAAAGTAGAGCTGATTTCAATACTCTAAATTATTCCACAAAATAGAAACAGAAGGAACACTGTCCAATTCATTTTATGAGGCTACAGTTATCTTGATACCCAAATCACATAAAGACCCATCAAAGAAAGAGAATTGCATACCAATTTCCTTTACAAACATAGATGCAAGAATACTCAATGAAACACTTGCAAACTGAGTCTAAGACATATCAAAACGATCATTCACCCTGATCAAGTAGACTTCATCCCAGAGATGCGGGGATGGTTCAACATACATAAGTCTGTAACTATAATCTACCATATAGACAAACTTTAAAACAAAAACCTCATGATTACCTCATTATTTGCAGGAAAAAACTTTTGACAAAACCAATACCCTTTCATGATAAAAGTCCTGAAGATATTAGGGAAAAATGGGACTTGCCTCAACATAAAAAATGTGTAAAGCAAGGACATAACCATCTTCAACTTTAAAAAGCAGTTCCACTAAAATGAGGAACAAGACAAGGCTGTCCACTCTCTCTATATCTATTCAGTACAGTACTTGAAATCTTAGCTAGAGAAATAAGACAACTAAACAGATCAAGGGGATACAATTTGAAAAGAAAGAAGTCAAAGTATTATTATTTGAAGATGAAATGATAGTATGTATTAAAAAAGTGGCCCTTAAATTTCCATTAGGAAACTCCTACATCTGAGAAATATTTTCAGAAAAGTCACTGAATACAAAATTAACTCATAAAATCAGTAACCTTCCTATACACAAATGACAAACAGACCAATAAAGAATTCAGGAAATACCTTTTACAATAACCTCAGATAATATAGAACACCTTGGGATGACTCTAAACAAGCAAGTGAAAGACCTGTATGACAAAAGTTTTATGACATTGAGGAAAGAAATTGAAGATTTCAGAAAATGTAAAGATCTATGTAAAGAAATATTAATATAGTAAAGATGGCCCTTTTGCTGAAAGTAATATACAGATGGCATGCAACCCCCATCTAAATTTTAACAACATTATTCACAGATCTTGATATGTAATTTAAAGCCTCATATGGAAACACACACACTGTTATAGCTAAAACAGTCCTTAATAATAGGAGAACCACAGGAAGCATCACCATACCCAGCCTCAAATTGTACTACGAAGTTACAGTAAAAATGCATGGCATGGGCACAAAAACAGACAGGCTGATCAATGGAGTAAACTAAAGAGCCATGCATAAATTCACACACCTGTGGATATCTGATTTTTTTAAAATCTGGAAATATACACTAGAAAAAAGATAACATTTTCAATAAATGGTGCTGGTTAAACTTGATGGCTGCATCTAGAAGAATCCAAATAAAGCCATACTTATCACCATGCACAAAACTCAACTCCAAATGGATCACTGACATCAAATAAAATTAGATACATTGAACCTAACCAAAGAAAAAGTGGGAAATATCTTTGAACTCACTGACACAGGGAATGAAAACTTTCTGAAGAGAGCATCTTCAGCTCTGGCAATAAGATCAACAATTAATAAATCAACCTCACAAAACTGAAAATCTTCAGTAAGGCAAAGGACATGATCATTAATACCTACAAAATAGCAGCCTATAATATGGTAAAAGATTTCTATCAATTACATATTCAATAGATGACAAATATTCAAAATATATAAATAAAAAAGCTTGGTATCAAGAAAACAAATAATCCAATTAAAACTAAGGTACAAAGAATTCTCCAAAAAGGAAACTAAAAAAGCTAAGAAACAATGTTCAACACCCTTAGTCCTCAGGGAAATACAAATGGAAACTACTTTTGAGATTTCATTTTATATCCATCAGAATGACTAACATCAATAGAACAAGTGACATTTCATGCTGATGAGGATGTGGAGTAAAGGGAACACTCATCTGCAGCACAAATTCTAACTGGAATTAATAATAAAAACCTGGAGTCCAATATAGGGGTAAATGCTGGAAGATGAGAGAGGCAGAGCAGCCAGCTACTGGTTCTTACCTCTCCTGGATCCTCAGACCATAGTGGCAGTCGTGACACTATGAATCCTCAGACTGAATGCTCTGAACTCCTGTCTCCTCCCACCTTATATTACTCTCTCTGCTCAGTCATATCACTCCTGTCCCCACATTCCTAGTTTTTGGATTAAAGGCATGTGATCCTAAGTGCTAGGATCAAAAGTGCAGGCTATCCTTCTCTTTTACTCATTCATTCTCATGTAGCCCAGGGTGGCCTTGAACTCACAGAGATCTGTCCACCTGCTTCTGTCTCCCAAGTGTTGGGATTAAAGGTGTGCTGCTGTTGCTGTCTGGCTTCTATGACTGACTAGTGTGGCTAAATCTACACTCTGATCTTCAGGAAAGCTTTATTTGTTGCAGCACAAACAAAATATCACCACACTCATCCATTGCTCGTGGGACTGAAAACTTGTAAAGCCACTATGGAAACCAGTGTGGTAGTTCCTCAGGAGGATGAGAAGCAGTCTACTATAAGCTTCGTTTATACCATGTGTGGTAGGTTGAATGTAATTGGCCCCATAATCTCATAGGGCGTGGCACTATTAGGAGGTGTGGCTTTGTTGGAGTGGGGAATGGTCTTGTTGGAGGAAGTGCAACACTGTGGGGGTGGGCTTTGAGGTTTCTTATGCTCAGGATACCGCCCGGTGTCTCAGTTGACTTTCTGTTGCCTGCAGGATGTATGACTCTCAGCTACTCTTCCAGCATCATGTCTGCATGCTTACCACTATGTTCCCTACTGTGATGATAATGGACTGAACCCTTGAAACTATAAGCGAGCTCCCTCTATTAAATGTGTTTTTTTCCTAATAAGAGTACTAATGGTCATGGTATCTCTTCACAGCAATAGAAACCCTAAGACACTACTCTTGGGTATGTATACCCAAGGGGCACTTCATCATAACCACAGAGATACCTGTTCAACCACATTCGTTGCTGCTCTATTCATACTAACCAGAAATTGCAAACAACCTAAATGTTCCTCAGATCCAGAATGAGAAATATGGTATGCAATCGCTTATATGTGGTTATTAGCTGTAATGTCAGTGATAACCAAGATACAGTCCATAGGATCAAAGAGGTTAGTTATAGAATAAGGGACCAGGGGAGAATTGATAGATGTTTTTAGGAAAAGGAAAGAAATAGATAGTTATGGATGGACTGGGGGTGCTGAAACAGAGGATGGGGAGTGAAGAGGGACAAAAAGGAAATATGGACAGACAGCTAAGATTAAAGGCCATTTGAGGAGCACTATGGGAACCTCATACAGTAGAAGCTTCACATATGTATATACAAAGAATTTCATCTGCTCATTTTGTTTTGCAAAATGAAGCTTTTAATACCAGAATTGGGTTATATCTAATTGAGTTTTTACATAAGGGGCTCCATAGGAACCCCAGAACAACCCAAACTGTTGCCAAGACTACTAGGTTACTCTTCACAAACTGACAGGATGACCTCGTTACTGAAGACAACACCTGCACAATTAATTGAATGTGGAGAAGTTGAGCTGGTGCCTACATAGAGACTTCACTTCTATGTTCTTCCACTTTTGGTACAGGAAGGTACTATTCAGATTACCAAAAGAGAAACAAACACCAATTCAGCCACTTTTATTGATAATGGTGCCTGGAAGATGTCCTAGAGCAATGGTAGCATAAATTTTGTGAGAATAGCCAACCTGTATTTGATAAGACCACTCAATGAGGTAGAACCTATACCCAACATTGCTTGGGTGACCAAGAACCTGAGAGTAGATAGCCCAGGGACCTAGAGTAAAGCTAAAATGTCTGTCCTATAAAACAATAAAACAAGCAAATAAAAAAGTATCAATAAAACGACTCCTAGAAACATTCTACTATATTCTTAGATTAGTGCCTTGTGCATCCCTTATCAGAGAAGCTTCCTACTGTAATAGATGGGAACAAATACAGAGACCCATAGCCAAATATTATGCAGAGAATGAGAGACCTTAGAATACTCATCCCCAAATGGGATGCCTCCTTCAAATTCTTCCCCTCAGGGATCAGAGAACCCTATGGAGGAGGAGCCAGGGCAAGTCTGAGAGCCATAGGGGATGGAAGACACCAAAAAACAAGGCCCTCTAAATCAGCGTGATCAAAGCTCATATGAACTCACAGAGCCTGCCTGGATCTGCACTAAGTCTTATTATAGTTTCTAGTTTAGTGTTTCTATGGGATTCCTGACTGTGAACAAGCGAGTCTCTGTTTCTTGTTTGGTTCTTTTCATTTTGTTTATTTGTTTTGTCTCATTCCACTGTGTTGTTGTTATTTTATCTTCTTATATTTTGTTTTCTTGTTCTTTCTTAGAAGCCTGTTTGTTTACAAATGAGAGACAGAAAGGGAGTGTATCTAGATGGGAAATAAGGTGGGGAGGCCCTGGGAGGAATTGCACTAGAGGAAACCATAATCAGGATGGACTATGGGAGAAAAAGATTTATTTTCAATAACAGAAAAAATAAATATAAAAAGAAGTCTAGTCATCCTCTCTTTCTCAGAGCGAACTGAATAATCTTCATTAAGAGCCCTCAAGATGTTTGCTCATTCCCAACCTGTAATTTCATCATAGGGGTAAAATCTGAGTGAACAGCAGAAGTGTTTGTGTAAAATTGTAAACAGAGGTTGCATGTTCGTTTCCTGTCCACTCAGACCCAAATAATCACACAAAACTATATTAATTACAACACTGTTTGTCCAATAGCTTAGGCATATTCATAGCTAGTTCTTACATCGTAAATGAACCCATTTATATTAATCTATGTCTCACCACGATGCTGTGGCCTACCGGCAAGTTTCTGGCATCTTTCTTCTCTGGCAGCTTCATGGCGTCTCTCTAACTTCACCTTCTTTCTCCCTGCATTCAGTTTAGTTTTCCCCACCTATCTCTATTCTGCCCTGCCATAGGCCAAAGCAGCTTCTTTATTAACCAATGGTAATAAAACATATTCATAGCATACAGAGGGGGATCCCACATCATAAAATGGTTATCTCAATATTGTTTAGAGAAATCAAAAGAAAACCACATAAACATCTCACAGTAAACTCTTAGCTAAAAACACATCATGGAAGGTCCATATGATGGGATGTTAAGTTGCTGTTAAGATCTTTTAAAGAGTTTCAGTGACTTTGAAAAAAAGTTCACAATACATGTTTATTATAAAGCAACTTACATTTCATGAAGTATACAGGGAAACATTTAAAATATGGAATGTGTATTATAAAAGAGTTAATAAGTGTAAGAAAGGTATAACACCATGTGCATAGTATTTCTTGAAAGCTGTGTTTGAGGAAAGGGGTGGAAAGATTGTTCCTTTTGTGGCCATAAAAATAAACTGCAAATGGGGTACTTAATAGTATGATTGAGTCTGGATTACTGCTCTTAAAGAGCTGCAGTGTTTATGTGAAGTGTGTGCGTGAGTGGGTGTGGGGAGTGAAATCTTGTGTAGGGAACTTTATGTATAAAAATGCTTAAGCTTATTTTGTCAGGAAGTGGTAGATTAAACCCTGCAATAATGCATTAACTCTTTCAGGTCACTAAGGGACCAATTAGTGCACCATGCTTAGGGGCACTAAATTGTATCCCACTAGCCTGGAGGAGAGCAGGCATGTCCCGAAGCACTAAGTCATATTACCACTGGGAAGTGATTCAAATCTGGGAAGAAGCTGGCTCATTGAATATTAATTGAATGGGTGAATAAATGAAGGGAAGGCAAAAAATAGAGCTAATAAGCTAACATGAATTGAGTATTTACTATGTATCAGAGGTTTCCCATTCATTATCTCATTTCATTCTCATGGTAACTCTATGAGACCCCTGTTATTATTGTTACTTCTTTACAGGAAAGGAAACTGAATCCATATCAAAGGCTTGGATGGCTTCCTGTCTGCCCTATAGGCACTGACCTTAAACAGTCACCTATTTACTATAGTCAAGAGCACAGAGTCCCTCTTGCCCCCAGATTCTTCTTTAGGGATAACTGATTCATAAAATTCCACAATTCAAGACCTTGCCTCCTCCTTCTTTTCCTCCTCTTTCTTCTCTTCTCTCTTCTCCATCTCTTCTCCTTCTCCTCCTATTAAGACAGGGCCTTGCTGTGCAGTTTTGGTTGTTCTGGAACATGCAATGGAGTCCAGGATATCTTCAAACTCACAGAGATCTACCTGCTTTTGTCTTCTGAGTATTATGATGAAACGTATGTGCCACATGGCTAGACTTTCCATTTTAGTGTATGACTGAACATATTACAAAGGATGTAGTGTCGTAAGAGAAGATAGACAGGAGCAGGGTTTGGGCAGTAAAAGAAAAAATTGGGATCATTTCCATGGAAATAAACTGCTATTGCATTCTGGGAAAAAATTTTTAGGTTTTAGAAAGGCAATGTACTAGAGGCAGCAGAAGATCTTGGTACCTAAAAAGGGCAGACAGAAAAGCCATCATGGTAGAAAAGGAACAAGAAGGGGTGAAGGTGTGCTCTACCCACTAACTATTGCTTTTTTGAGATGGGACACTTTTCCTGTTAACCTCATGGAGGACAAAGGAAGACATTTGCAGGATGATTGGTCTGGGCTTCACTGTACCTTGGAGCAAAGTAAATTAGTTTGAAGGAAACACATTTCTAACTTACTTAATTAAGTGGGAGTTCTAACCCAGTCAGTTGATATGTGAGTGTGTGGGAAACTGATGGGAGAGAACACAACATTGGTCTATATCTGCTTATTTATTTCTTATTTTAATACTTTATTTTACTTAAAGTTTTTAAAGTATAATTTAAGAGATCATTTGTCTTTTTTCTTCTCCTCTCTAATTCATCCCATGCTTACCTCTTCTTGATCGCTTTAAAATTTGTGATCGCTCTTTCTTTAATTGTTGTCACACACACACACGACTCCTAAGGGTGTAAGTATTTAAAATGGGCAGCATTCTCCATTTCTAATTGGTATTTCGCAGTAGTAGGAATATTGTGTAAATTTTCCATTTCCCATGTCTGTATTTTTTAAATTAACATTTATCACTTTTGCAGTAAAACCAACCAACCAACCAACCAACCAACCAACCAACCAACCAACCAACCAACCAACAAACAAACAAAACCCACATTTAGTTTTGTAAATATTTAGAGGGGAGTTGGAATTGCAAACAGTCCACCTGTGTTTCCAACAATTATGTGTCCTCTGTGAAAGTATAAAGCACTGGTCGACCTGGCAATATAATATTTACTCAGAGATAGGCAGGCCCATAGGATTGGAGCCAACCTGCAGAAGAACTGTCACTCTAATGCTTAGGGCAAAAGAGCAACATCCCCATAAGCAGGAAAACGATCAGTCTCAGATCTGTTCTGCCGCCATCTCCCTCCTGCGATTTCTCAGCCTGTGAATTACTCTGGTGCTTGTATATTTATTTGTTAAACACACAACAGAGGAGTTATTCTCCAAGTCTCTATCAGCTGAAGTATTAACAGTTTCCAGCTGAGAAAATATCTTTTCACTTTGCTTAAGCCTAATCATTATTTTCTCCCTCCTACATGAGTTTCAGTATCATATAAAAGATCCCAATACAAAAGGCCATGTGGATGATTCTTTGTGAGTTGCTGGTAGACTTACAGTGTATAATTTGAGTATAAATCTATTTAAAGATGTCAGTAGTTTGGATTTTCTTTCAAGAAAGAAAATTATTGCCCCCTCATTCTTTGAGATCTGAAATAAAAAATACAACCAAATGAAGAAGCACAAAAAATAAGAAAAGGCTTCTTTTTAGAATCTCCATTTTATTTCTTGAAGACTGTCTTTTAAAAATGAAAATTTTAGAGATGGGAAACTGAATATTCAAAACTTTAAACTGTCTAAACAGTTGAGCTATGTAGCCTCCCATAGGAAATATTCAGAGCAACAACTCCTCCCAGTTCAGGACCCATCTAAGAAATGAATCCCAGCTTAAAATGAAGAGAACAACAAATCATGGAGTGCTCACCCCATGGAGCATCTACAACACAACTCCTGCATCTAAGGGTCAGGGGACATGGTGGGAAAGGGGACAGAATGATTGCAAGCCAGGCTACCAGGAAAGTTGTCTGTTGTGAGGTGATACCTTCCTGCTATGACAAGGAAACTATATTCATGATATTTCAACAATATGGCTGCTTAAATGAGACCTGAACAAGTACAACACCACTTGACATTCTAACATGGAAGAGGCATGTCTTAGTCAGTGCCCAACTGCTGTGAAAAGATACCATGACCATAACAACTCTTATAATAGAAAATACACATTTGGGGCTGGCTGATAGTATAGAGGTTCAGCCCACTGTTGTCATGGTAGGAAGCATGGTAGCATGTAGGCAGACATGGTACTAGAGAAGGAGCTAAGAGTTCTACATCCTGATCTGCGGCAGCAGAAAGAGAGACATTGGGTCTGGCTTGAGCATTTGAAACCTCAAAGTCCACTTCCAGCGACATTCTTTCTCCAACAAAACTACACCTCCTAATAGTGTGAATCCCTATGAGCCTATGGGAACCATTTTCATTCAAACCACCAAAGGATTCATCTCACAGGACCCCACCTGAAGACAAAGAACTATAGGCAACTAAAAATGCTGAGAATTGGTGAAAAAAAAAGTTCCCCAAGTTTGAGTTATGTAATTGGTTATTTATAGTTGACTGGGGGCCAGCCTCCAGTAAGTACCCCAGGGTATGCAAAGAAATCCATAAATGTGGTGAATACTTAGGAAAAATTCTTATCTATCTGATGATTAGACTTTTTCTATCTGAGGGGAAAAATAAGGAAACACGCCTGCTTTCTGATGGTAACTTTCTCATTTACTTCATCTTAAAAATGCTCTCTGAGAATCTGTCTGTGTCCACACAGCTACACTCTTCACATACAGCTACATACCTCTCTATACATACATTCATACATACATCTCTCTCCTACATGGCCATACATCTCTATACACAGTTACATCTATTTTCACACAATACAACCTTTCTTTTACACTCACTTCTCTTCTACATCTTTTTTGTACAACTTCATCTTCCTTGCCTCCACACAGTTATAAATCTCCACAAGTCACAACTACATGTCTCATTTACACAGCTCTCTCACCATACAACACGTTACACAGTTTCTTTATATTCTCTCACACAGGTCTTTGCACAGTTCCTTCACACAGCTTTTCTACATAGCAACATCTCCTTCCCACAGCTCTCTCTGTCTCTGTCTCTCTGTCTCTCTCTCTTTCTCTCTGTCTCTCTCTCTCACACACACTTAACTTCTTCTACATCACTCATTCGTTTTTATTCTCTCATTCACTCTCACACTTCTTCATCTCTCACTCAGCACACACACACACACACACACACACACACACTCACATTCCGCACAGCTCTTTTTCCAGCAGTTCTCTCTCTACATGGCTCAACACAGCTTCCTTCTTGATGCTGCTGCTCCTCTCACAAAATATGGACAACTACTTGTTGCATTTTCAGGACCAGTCCAATTCTTATAACGCAGGTTGAGTCACACGGCTTCTCCTAGACTAGAGATGTCACATTGACTGGCCAGTGAGTAACACTTGGCCATGCACATAGCTCTAAGTTGGTGAAGGTTCTCAGATAGAAAGTAAACAGTTGGTTGAACCTTGTGCCTGTAACATAAACTGAACCTGGGACTACATGCAAAATGCCAACTGCTACAGGAAAGTTATTTCTACTAAAGCTGCTTCTAGCCTGACCTTGAATCAGCAACAAAAAATGCCTGAGAAAATGACCTCATGTATTTATCACTAGGGGCAACCAGTCTGTCCTAAATCTGCTCTGAAATCAAAAATTATCTGTCTTAGTGACTGAGAATACCATTACTTTCCTGTGTCAGTCTGAATAATGAAAGATATCTTAGTGTTATTTCTATTCATCAAAATTCTACAAATGAGCAGAAATCATCTTTCTGACCATCCACAGCTATATGTGTGCCCAATAGATGGAATATTTTCATAAGATAAACATACAAGCAGTGGGAAAACACCCATAGAAGTTCTTAGGGAATAAACATAGTGTCACATGAGAGAACTTACAAGCAGGAGCAACTGGTTTCCGCAGCCAGTGACTCCATGGACTTTGCCTAGTGGGGCACCCCAACAGAGAGCCATTCTTCCAATAGGTCAACTTGCTGAATGCTAGTTGTCACCTGCCATATTCTTCCATGGCAGCTCTCAGCAATCATTCAATACCAAGTAGTCAGCCTTGAAATAATCTATATAACAGCAACACCAAGGGTGGTGTCTCTCTCTGTGTGTGTGTGTATGTGTCATGCATGTACGCACACCAGAGACTGACCTTGCTTGTTATTCTTCTGAAGTTGTGGTGGTTTGATTAAGAATGCTGCCTCCCAGGCTCACGTATTTCGATACTTCTTCTTCAGTTGGTGATACTATTTGGGAAGGATTAGAAGGTGTGGCCTTGTCAGAGGAGGTGAGGGTGAGCTTTGAGGTTTCAAAAGCTCACACCATTCTCAAATATCTCTCTTTGCCTAGTGGTTATATTCCAAGATCTAAGCTCTCAGATACCGCTCCAGCACCATGCTTTTTCTGCCTAATGCCATACTCCCCATCATGATGGTCATAAATTTACTTTCTGAAACTGCAAAACCACAATAAATTCTTTCTATTATAAGTTTCCTAGGCTATAGTGCTTTGTCACAGTAATAGAAAAGTAACTAACATGGAACAATTCATTGTTTTTGAGACAGGTTTTCTCATTGATTTGGAGTTTGTGGAGTAGGTTGCACTTACTGGCTGGTGATCCCCTTGATTCTACCTGTTTCTTAGGATTACCAGTGTGTACCAGAATGCCTGGCTTTGCATAGATAAAGATTGAACTCAGATAATCACATATGTGTGACAAACACCATAAGAACTTAGCTATCTCCACAGACCCACAGTCGTCTCTTTAGTTGAGTTAAATAATTAAATCCTAAATAATCAAGGTCTTTCTTCTCTTAGAGAGGAGTTAAAGGACTAAGAGATGAGCACACTTATTTGTACTTTTGGCTTAATAGTGTTGGGGGAGAGGAGAAAGAAGAAATTTGAGTCATATTGTGAAAGGGCAGACTTGGATCATGCTTTCCTTGTTCAGATTCTTATAATAGTCCCTGAGATGAGGCAGCGCAGATGTTTACCTAGTAGCTGACCTCGCCAACTTAGTGGGAGAGAGCTTTTAGAAGTGTATTGACCATATACACCCATGTGCAAATGCTGGGCTGAGTTGACAGTCCTTGGACTTATAAGTAGAACTATAGGTTTAGAATGGCTTCTCAGTTCTCTTTTGTCTTTTCTTGGGTCTCTGCTCCCACAAGTGGAATGCATTTCTATACACCTGCCTAGTTACAGTGGTTACAGGAATACACACTTTAGCTGGCCAACATGAGTGGGCTTCAGAGGATAACACAGAAGTTCAGAGAGAGCAATCTAAATGAATTCATGAGCTACCACACAAATTCAATATTTGCCAGTTTTGTTTTACCTTCTACCCTGGCACATTTGTTCTTTGCTTCTTCTATTCTTGCAGTTTTCTGATGCAAATCTCAGCAATCCTGTGACTGCTTCAGTAGGAAGCTCCAAAAAGACATAAAATCCCTGCAATCATGGTACCATTAACATTTATTCCTTGATGTCAACTAGTATTTATGTCTAGTTCAAATGTTCTTATCTAAAAAAGTGTATTTTTTTTCTCTATTAGAATTCAGTTAAAGCCTATACAAAATCTTTTTTTCAAAATGCTTTTGCTTTAAAGTAACAGTTCTCTATTTCTATTCCATCAATCAACTAATCAACCAATCTGTTCTGTGATTCTGAGTCTTATCCTATGTACTGTGTGCCAGACAAGTATTCTATTGCATAGCTATATTACTAGTCACTTTGTGCATGCTGTTTTGAGATAGCTTCTCTCACTAAGTTTCTCAGGCTGGATTTGATCTCACATTCTCTTGCCTCCCAAGCATCTGGAATGACAGGTCAGCCACCAGGCCTGACTTCATGCCATTTAGTGTTTTAAGAAACTGTATTATTTCTTTTTGGGAATCCAGGCTGGTTTTAGATGAGGCTTTTTTTTTCAGTCCATAAGATTTCCTTTTTGGCTGTGGATCACTGCATCTGCTTCCATCAGTTACTGGATGAAGGCTCTATGATGACTGTTAGGGTAGTCACCATTCTGATTACAGGTGAAGGCCAGTTCGGGCACACTCTCCGCTATTGCTAGGAGTTTTAGCTGAGGTCATCCTTGTTGGTTCCTGGAAGTTTCCCTAGCACTAGGTTTCTCCCTAACCCCATAATGGCTCTCCCTATCAAGATATCACTTTCATTGCTTTCTCCCTCCATTCCAGCTCAACCATCTGTTTCCCTCATGTTTTCAGCCCCTCCATCATCTCCCGCCCCTCTCCTCCACCCCCTGCCTCCAGTTTACCTAGAAGATCTCATCTATAGCTCTGGAAGTCCAGTCGAAGAGAGGGAGGAGGAAATAATATGAGAAAGGGCGTCAAGAGCAAGAGGAGGAAATCTACAGAGAACTGAACCAAGCTCGCGGGAACTCGTGAACTCTAGATGGAAGCTGTGGAGCCTGCATAAGGCTGAACTAGGCCCTCTGCATGCGAGAGACAATTGCATAGCTTGGTTTGTTTGAGGGGCCCCTGGCAGGGATCAGGATCTATCCCTGGTGCATGAGCTAGCTCTGGAAGGACGCTTAAAAGAAATCCCACACTAGCTCAGAATTGAGAAATAGATGGTTATTTATTTAGGGGTAAACTCACAAATAAGAATCTTCTGCTTGAACGGAGATCAGAAACCGAATCCAGCAACCAGAAAGAGTGGCCAGAAAAGAGACCCGAAGCAAGCTCTACATTAGCATATATAGTATAAGAGGCCACGCCCCAGTGGGCGGGAAACCACTGGCTGTAAGACTTCCTACAGCAGCTAGCTTTTTGGACCATTCCCTATGGTGGGATACCTTGCTCAACCTTGATGCAGAGGGGAGCGACTTGGTCCTGCCTCAACTGCATGTACCAGGCATTATAGACTCCCCATGGGAGGCCTTACCCTTTTGGAGTGAATGGGGGTGGGTGGATGGGGAGAGGTTGGGGGGAAGCAGAAGGAGGAATGGGAAGGAGAATTGTGACTGGTATGTAAAATAAATAAAAAAAAGTTTAAAAGATTTCTTTTTTGTTTTGATAAGTTAGAGCCCGTATAGAATAATATACTATCAACACATTTATGATGATATTAATATCATCATAGTAGTGTGATCCAAATGATTGGGTGACTGATTGACAGGACAAAG
Source organism: Bramus lutescens (assembly GCA_001685075.1). Classification (NCBI taxonomy): domain Eukaryota; kingdom Metazoa; phylum Chordata; class Mammalia; order Rodentia; family Cricetidae; genus Bramus; species Bramus lutescens. Next base: position 350,865 of record LOEQ01000426.1, on the reverse strand, counting down.
AAAAACATCCTTTTCATTTATTTATTTATTTATTTATTTATTTATTTATTTATTTATTTATTT
>LOEQ01000426.1:300863-329587 GCA_001685075.1 Bramus lutescens | reverse complement strand
TTTTCAGTGGCAGCTAATGGTTGTCATAGGGAGGAACAAAAAGGGCTCTTGGACATGCTTCTTTCTAAGTGTCCAGGGAACATTTTCTGGCTCTGCAAAGATTGCTTTACAGAGCAATTTTCACCATTATCTGCTGAGAATAAAACCTACTTTACAAAATTAAATTAGCCAGTCTTCCCTCCCAGATTCATTTTTCCTCCTTTAGTGTGAGAAACCCATCTCTATTTCGCAGGCCATGTAACCTCACCTACTTTGTTGTTCAAATAATTTAGTAAAATAAAAAGGCTTTAAAAAAGGAGGTTGCAAATATAAATACGAGCGCAATTAAGATCTCAACTCCATTACATTAATATAAGTACTTTGCATGGAGTTCATTACGACACGCATCAGGGTTTTAATGTGTTCTTCAGTTAGTGCCATCCTTAGTTAGAAGGAAATGGCGTGCTATAGGAAACAATTGCCTTTTGGGTTGGAAAATAGTTTGAATAGGATTCCATTGTGATTAATTAAACTCACACACGATAAAGTAGGAAGAACTAAACAGTTGTTCTTCAAATTGATGCCCTGTTTGCAGGCAAAAAAGTAGATTTATAACATTAAATTTAAATTTTCCTGATATAATAATACATTATGAAAATTACACATTTTCTTTATTTCTGCTAGAAATGTGGTAAGTGTTCATATTTTTTCTATGCGAAAAGTAGAGGCACAAACAAGAATGAAGAAAATGGAAGAAAGGGGGGGACTTAATGAGCAAGCATAGGCATGATAATATGGATAAAAGCCTTTATTTTCTCTCCATTACCCTTAAATTATTTTCTTCAAACATTTTGTCAGGCAAGTTGTTTTGGCAGTCAGCTCTAAGTTTGTGCCGCCTAGGGGAGGAGGGATCAGATATCTTCTCCTTGGGTAGCAGCCTTCTTGGAAATCATTGCCCACACTGCTGGGCTGTGAGCCTCTCCTTTCAGTTCCTATGCTAGATTAGCCCATTCTTCAGCTGCCCTCAGCAGGTCTAGCAGGAAATAACCATTGTCAGCCCTGAGGATACGAGGCAAGCCGCATCAGTGGCATCAGGACCCTATAACATCTGCAAAGAGAATAATAAGCTCTCCTTTGAGAGAAATGTCGTTTTCCACCTAGCCTTTCATCCTCTCTGCTCTATTCTGCCTTCGCCTTGTTGTCTTGCCTCTCTGTGTCAAGGCTTTGCATCTGGGATGCTCTGAGCATCCATGACCCTCCTCTGTCAGTGCATCACATCCTTCCTCCCAACCACTACCTAAGCCCCAGCCCCTTCCTCTGCTGGCTCTCCCCCTCCTCCACCCACCTGTCCTCTGAAATTCTAAGTTTCTCAGTTGCAATCAAGATCCTTGAAGCCAAATAAGGAGCCCGACTCTGGAGAGTGTCTTATATTAACTGGCAAGACGCAGCAACTGCTACTAATGAGTAAAGGCAGCTCCAGAGGTCAGCCTGGGTTATTAGGGCGACACATTCAAACAGTCTTTGTCGTTAGGAAATTCGTGGGGGCTGGGAGGGAGACAGGACTCAAATGCTGGTGGAGAAGCACTTCGAAGGCTACAGCAGAGTCAGTGTGATGTTTAAAATGTCGCTTCTTTCGCCATTGGCTTTTTCCTCTTCTGTCTGCAGTGAACCCCGGCAGTTATCTCAGCTAGTGAGCAAGACAGGCCTGACATGGATGGTGACAAGATTTAAACTTTCTTTATCATTATGAGAATCAAAGAAATGTTTCCCTTTAAAGGCCTCCATTTTGGAAGGAAGTGGCTTTCCCCAGCGTTTAGACAGTTATAGCTACACCTGTCTTCTGGAGACGCGGACTTCAGAAACAGAGTTGTCAAATCTTTCTAAGATAGAAAGTGATGAGATAGGACATAAAGGTAATGGACTTGACCCCCTGATGTTCCTTTAATAGACACTTTGAGAATGTCTAGAAGCAGTGCCCACCAAACACCAAGGGCCCCAGCACTGTGCTGTGACTTCCCAACCTCACTGTATAGCCACACACACCTTACTTTTCAGACAGTGGTTATCCAAGAACAGAAACAAAGGCTTGAGAATTCCCGGGAGTCAAGATATTAGGGACCTAGTAATACGTAAGTGGTTCTTCTGTAGTTTTTCAGACTTTGGTGCCAAATTGTAAACTTAGAGAAATAACAAGTCCCTGGACTTTTCTCTTTGCTCTCTTCCCTGACAGGCTGGGTGTACAGTTGTTGGGAGACCATCTAAAGTACAGATCCAAGTGCATCAGAGTGGCTCAGAAATCTATGGGTGGGGAGATGTTGGCAATCATCAGTTGTGACACATCCATGAGTAAGAATGTTTCTGATCTGAACGTTCTGTTCTGAGAGTCTCTGATGCTAATCGTCAGCAGCCATAAGTGCGCAATAGTTTTAGCTCTTCTTGCCAGCTGCGAAATGGAGAGTTTGGTTACCTTCTGGCTTCATCTCAACCGTTCAGAGCATGCTCCTCTGAATTAATACCCCTTGTCTTTAGCATCCACAGACCTGCCAGAAGCAGCAATTCCTCTCCAGCAAGTACCACCGAGGGACAGAGTCATGTGACTTGTCATGAGTGTGGGTGGGACTTGGGATGTAGCCACTTAGGGACTCTCAGGGACACAGGCCACGTAATCTTTTATTTCAACTTCTTTTGTATGTATGCATATATACCCATGACTGTGTGCAGGAGTGCAAGCATACCTGTGACTACAAAAGGCCCACATCTACTGCGTTTCTCAACCACTGAGGGATTTGCCTAGACTGGGTGGCCAGCCAACTCAGGGATCTCGTGCTTCTGTCTCCTCAGCTCTGGGATTACAGGCATGTACCTATGCTTTTTACATGGGTGTTGCTAATGGAACTCAGATTTTCTTTCCTTTTTTTGGAGGCATGGTCTCAGGATAGGTCTGGCCTGGAACTCATGCTGCAGAACCCATATACAAGACTTCTGTAACTGTTGGTTAGTTGGCTTCATCCTTTCTGCTCAGCACACCGCCCATCATCCCCATTTAAACTTCTTATGGTTCCTTCACGCTGCCCACTGTTTTCCTCTGGCTAGGTTGAGAGGTGGTGGCATGATTCTGTTGCTCTTAGGATGTGACTACTGGGAGCAGTCCCTGTGTTTCAATCACAGGAACCACATCTTTTAATTTCTTCTTTGCTCCATGGGGTTTGACAACCGTTGCCCCCCTGACCACCTTATGTTATACCGGCAGAAAAATCCAGGGTTCTAGTAAGATGACTTACTATTTAGGCTGACTATGCCTTTCCCAGTTAGAGGTGGAGGAAGACTTGAGGTATTCTCTCTCTTCTCCACCAAGTCCTGCTCCTCACACTGCCCCCATCCCACCTAACAGAATTCATAGTTAGCCTTGTATTCACCCAGGTAAACAGGAAAAGAGGCGTATAGGTATGATGTGCATCTGCCTGCTAAAGAGATAACCAGGAAGTTCCCATGCTGGATCCCCCAGGGAGCTGGGAGATGGTATAAAGAGCTTTCCTTGGTTAAGACACTAGTGAGAAAGGTTGCCTCCTCCCTAGAAACAAAGCAAAACAAACAGAAAACAATTCTGCAACAAGGTAGACATAAAGACACGTGTTTCACATTGGATTTTAAAAGTAATCTCACCATCCCTGAACATTCAACTCAAGAGAAAGGACAGAGACAATGAAACAGGTTTGAGAGAGTATCTTAGTCATTGTTCTATTGTTGTGAAGAAACACTACAATCACAACGATTCTTACAAAAGAAAGAATTTAATTGGGGTTTGCTTACAGTTTCAGAGGTTTAGTCTACTATCAGCTTGGCAGGAGGCATGGTGGCATGCAGGAAGACATGGTGCTGGAAAAAGAGCAAAGAGTTCTACATCCAGATCTGCAGGCAGCAGGGAGAGACAGTGGGACTAGCTTGAGCATTTGAAATCCCAAAGCCCATTCCTATTGACATACTCCCTCCAACAAGGCCACACCCACTTCAGCAAGACCCTACCTCCTAATCCTTATCAAGTAGCTTACTCCCTAATGACCAGGCATTCAAATATATGAGCCTCTGGGGGCCATCTAGATCTCTCCTTAATTCTTGAGAAGGCTTCTATAATGCCTAAAGGCAGGATTCTGCATCGTCTAGAAAACTCAACATACTGTGTTAATATCTCTGGCAGTGCTCAGTACACCTTAGGGATGGCATCAGAGGCAAGAAGTTAAATTCAGGGTTCTATTCTTCTGTATAACTCTGGTACCTCTCCCAGAGACTTCAAAGGCATTCGGAAAGGATGTGCTGAATGAGTGGAGCAAGCAGCCTCTTTGCACAAGGGCAGTCAATCCTCTGTGGAAAAACCTGCCACCTCTGAATGTCTCCTGGATGTTTTGTACACAGAATATTAGTGGAATATGTCGATTTCAAAGGTTAGCCTAAGTGTTGGTCTTTCTTCTTGTAGAGCTGCCCAAGCCCCTAGCAAAGCAAAGTTTTCAACAAATGCCATTTCCCCTTTGGCTTCAAATAAAGAACTCTGCAAAAATGACATTTCACACTGCTCAACCAGAATTAGTCGCAATCAGTTTGAAGAAATTTGCAGCTGAAGGTTGTAACAGGAAAATCATGGAGGGGATTAAATGAGTTAATATTTGAGAAGCACACAATCAACACTACATAAGTAGTTCCCAAATGAAGACACCAAGAAGTACGGATGTTATTAGTCTTGTTAGATTCTAAGACAACATAAGACAATTTCCTAAGCCATTGAATTTCTGATATTTTAAAGAAAAAAAATATTTTACGTTCTGGAAGTTCCCAGAATATTGCATGAAAGTACTCTCAGATGGAGGTTTATTTTATTTAACACCTTTCAATAGGGCAACATCTGGATGTTATCATTGCTTGGATAGATGAGATGCCGAAATGACGAATTCTGGAAATGCTGTGCATTAGGCCCTCTTGTCTTTGCCTGTAATTGCCTTAAAGATATAAAAGAGCCTGATTGTAATAACTCCCATAGTGTAACTATTCTTCATTTCTATTCCACGAGAGAAGATAGCAGGAAGTGGTATCTCTCTAAGGGTGTAAGTAAGTAGAGACAGAGCTAATCCTGCAATACATGTGCCCTGCATCTCAAGGAAGCACTGAACAGGAGTGTAAAAGGATTACTGGTAATCACAGATACATATGTATCCCTTTACCCATTAACTGGAATAATTGTTCCACTAAGATAGGAGGCCCGTAAGTATTTCAGGCTAGATGGCCCTAGGTCAGAACACATTTATTATTTATTTCCTAACATCCTGTTCTCTGGTGATAGGGGTGGATATTTGGCAGACCAGGCCTTTTCTTGTCAAGAAAGTGAAATGGTTGTTTTATTCTTAATCGGGATCCTTTGCCCGACAGATAACTCTGAGGAACGCTGTTAAAAATGGGGAGAATTGGGCTCCTGGTGATGTTTGTGGGAAAGGAAGCAAGACATGGCAGCCTGGGCTTGTGTTCCTTGCCACACCACCACAAGCCCTTGGAAGCAAGCTATGCAGGGGAGGGCAGTCCTGAGTCACTCTTGAAATCATGTGGCCTATAGCAGGACCACTGTAGTAGCTTTTCTTGTAGCTGTGACAAAATTAATGACAAAAGCAACCCCAGGAAGGAAGGGCTTTTTGGCTCACAATTGAAGGGTGCGATCAGTCATGGACAGGAAGGAAGGGAGGTGTGAGTGGGAAGTAGCGCGTTATAGTGCATTCACAATCAGGAAGCAGAAACAAAAGGATGTCAGTTGCTAGTTTCTTTCCTCTGTCTCATTCAGTGTGGGACCCAAGGATACTCTTGATAGCACCCACATTCAGGATGACTCTTGGCTCCTCAGTTAAACCTTTCTGGAAGCATCCTCACAGACACTTGTTTCTATGGTGATTATAAATCCTGTCCATTTGGCAGTCAACATTAGACACCACAATTGCCAAGAAAAATATAATAACTTTTAAAGAATGATTTTAGTCTTTTGTTTTTACGCATGTACACAATTTATCCTTATTACATTTAATTCTCACCCCTCCTAGAATCCCCTGACCCTGTGTAGTACTTCCTCCTTCTACCTTAATGCCCTCTTAAAAAAATAATAATCCACTAAGTCCAATTAGAATTAGGTGTCCGTAATGGATGTGGGGCCATTCACTGAAGTTGCTGTATTCCCAAAGAAAAATGGCTCCTCCTCCTGCTGCAGCCAATAGCTGCAATAACTTCTCACCTGGGAGTAAAGCCTCATAAACCCTCTTCTCTCCATGGTAGAATGTTGACCTGACTTCACCTTGTACAGGTCTTCTACAAATAACAGCCACAAAAACCACTGATGTGTTCTCATAAGTGTAGTGTCCATGTTCAGAAGACAATAGTTTTCAGTATATTCCTCATCTTTCAGCCCTTACATTCTTTCTATTACCTTTTCCATGATTTCCCTGAGCCTCACTGAAAGGAGGGGGCCCAGATAGTCACTTCTTATCACTTATATCAACAGTTATGAGTCTTTTAATTGACAACTGCCTACAAAAAAAAAATCGTTGACCAAGATCAAGGTCTGCTAGTTGGGGCTGGACAGATGGATCAGAGCATTGGTTGCTCTCCTAGAGAAGCCAGGTTCGATTCCAGCATGCACATGGAAGCTTACAACTACGTGTAACCCCAGTTCTAGGGGATTCAACACCTTCTTCTGGCCTCCATGGGCATCTGCCCTGCATTTTGTACATAGACCTGCATGCATGGAAGATACTCATACACACTACAAAAATAAATAGCTGGCAGCAGTAGCTTGTCAGAATAAACACAAATAATTTAGAAGGAGGTTTGATAACCAGTCCATTTAGCAAAACAGTGAGTTTCCTCCCTCAGGCCTATGATCTCCCCAATCATATAGCTCCTTTAGGCTTTTGACCAAGTTTATACTACGAGGCAAGAATTCCCTCCCATTGATCCAGCCTCAAATCCAACCATAAAGTGATTGGTCATCCCTACAATAGTCTGTCACAATTGTGTCAATAGGCGCACCTTCCAGGGAGGCTGGTATTGTAGTACATAGTCCGCTGCTGAGTGAAGTTACTGATGGCCTGCAGCTTGCATGGCATCTCCCAGCACTGTTACAGCTAGCCAGATGAGTTTCTAGGTCAACTGTAGTTTTATTTCTGTGTCCTGAAACCAAGGCATGTTGTCTCATCATTTAGCTATGGTGGGAAATATTATATATGACAATAGTTTTGCTATTTGTGGGGAGGGAGACTTTGGGGACTCAGACCAACAACCTATAGAGAGGTAACCCGTTCTTGGCATGGATTATTATTGTGTGTTTTGAGGAGAACATTTATCTACCCATGAAGATATCCCTATTCAAATGCCTTTGTAAAGATTTACATTTTCAATTAGCTTGAAAAGCTGTGGATTTCCATGATACTTTTCCATACATTCTTAGTTTTGGCTTTATTTATTTCTTTTTGAGGCTTGTGTATGAATGAAGTAATTTCCCTGATTTTTCTCCCAGTGTGTTTGACATTGGCATAAAGGAAAGTTGCTGATCTTATGTGTTAGTTTTGTAGCTTGTCATTTTGCTGAAAATGTTTATTAGTTCTAAGTGTTTTCTGGTATAGTCTTTAGGGTCTCATACATAGAATCAGAGCATCGACGAGTAGAGATACTTTGACTCTTGTCTAATTGCTTCCACTAAGATGTTCAGTATGTAAGAGTGGAGAAAGTGAAATCCTTGGTTTGTTCTTGAATTTAGTGGAAATGCTTTGCATTTTCCCCTGTTTAATAGAATGTTAGCTGTAGACTTTTCATATGTAGCTTTTATTATGAGATTTGTTCCTTTCATTCTGAGTTTTTTTATTCAGGACTTTTTAATATGAAGTGATGTTAGATTTTTCTCAGAAGCTTTTCTGGTGGCTCTGATTTCTTAATGCAAGCATATGGAGCTATAAACTTCCCTCTTAAGACTGTTTTCATTATATCTCAAACATTTTGGTAGGTTGTGTTTTCATTTTCATTTGATTCTAGAAATTGGTTAATTTCCTTCAGCATTTATTCAAGGATCTATTCATCATTCAATAGTATGTTGCTTAGTTTCCATGAATATGTGTATGTTACAGGATTTCTCCTGATGTTGGTTTACAGTCTTATTCCATGGGACTAGGCAGAATATAAGGAATTATTTCAATTTACCTGTATTTGCTGAGACCTGCTTTGTTTCCTAATGTATGGTCTACTTTAGAGAAGGTTCCATGGTCTACTGAGAAGAATATGTACTCTGCAGTTTTGTATGGCACATTTTGTAGATGTCTGTTAAATTCATTTAATCTAAAATGTCATTTAATTTGTTTATTTTATGTTTATCTTTTGTTAGGAAGGCATGTCAGTTGGAGAAAGAAAGGTATTGAAGTCACCTATTGCTATTGTGCTGGGGTTAATCTGAGATGACTCGTTTAATAGCGTTTGTTTGATGAAGTTGGATGCATCTGGGTTTGGCATGTGTGTGTTTAGAATCACAATGTTCTCTTGAAGGATTTATTTTGTCTCACCAGGACTGGACTGAAGCATGTTTTTTGTCAGATATTCAAACAGTGGCACCTGCTTGTTTTCTAAGTCCATTTGTTTAAAACACTTTTCTCCATCCTTTTTTGTCTCAAGTTGTACTTGTATTTTGTGGTGAGGTACATCTCTTGGAGGGAAAAAAATGAATGTTTTCTGATTTTTGACATGATTTACTCTGTATCTGTTGACTGGAGAATTGAGATCATTAATAATAGCAGTTATTACTAAAAGTTATGTATTTGATTCTTGTCACTTTATAGTGTTTGGATTTTTTCCCTCTTTCTCTCTTGCTTAACTATTATCCTCATGTTGTTTCTTCTTGCCTGGGACTTTGTTGATGGTTTATTTTTATCTCCAGTCAGAAGGATTACTTTAAGGATCTTCTGTAGAGCAGATTTAGTGCTTATCTTAATACAAAATGTTCTTTACTCTACCCTTTGCCCATCTTGTAGACTTCAGGTTTCTCTGCTGGGTATAATCTTCTGGTTTGGGAGGTGCCTTTCCGAACTTGAAATTTAGCATTCCAAGTGCTTCTGGCCTTTAAAGTTTCAGTTGAGTAATCTGTTCTTATCATCTGCTGGGTTTGCCTTCAGATACGACTTGATGTTTATTGCCACTTCAACACACATTCTTTGTGTGTGTATTTAGAGTATCATTTCTTTATTTAATGTGTGTGCATGCGCATATACACATGACATGGAATCACGTGTTCAGGCATGCATGCCATATTGTGTGTGGAAATAGAAGACTGCCTATTGGAGGCTCTTCTTTTCTATAGTTCCCTGAGATGGAAATGTCAGGCTGGTGGTAGCTTCCCTGTTGAGCCATCTCGCCAGAACTAGTATTTTAATGGGAGCAGTTCTTTTCTGGCTTTGTCTGTTTAGTGTTCTAAATGCCTCCTGTGTCTTCATTGGTATTTCTTTTCCCAACTCAGGAGAATTACCTATTATAATCCATTTGAAAATGTTTCTGTTCCTTTAGAATGAATTTCCAACACTTCTATGCCTATAACGCTTAGATTTGGTCTTTACAGAGTATTGGTTATGTCTTGGAAGTCCCTCTGGAACTTTGTAATGATTTGCCTATGTCCTTGTTGGTGGTTACAATTCTCCCATCTCGTCTTCAAGCTCAGATGTTATTCATCTCTCTGATTCATTCTGTTGGTGAGACTTTCCACAGAACTTTGTATATGACCTATTAAAATGTTCACACACAGCATTTCAGGTTGGTTTTGCTTCAGTACTTATCTTTGCTGAATTTTTCTTTCATCTCTTGTATCACCTTTATTATTTCACTAAGTTATTTGTGTTCTCAATGTGGGGCTTTTTCAGTCATTTGAATCATCCTTTTGAGCTCTTTGTTGTTTTGCTAACTCATCTTCACTAGGTGCTGTTACTGCAGCGTTGGTAATTACTGGAGAAATTATGTAGGATTTATGTATCAGGAGTTATTTCATTAGTTAGGATTATTTTTGAACAATTATACTTTTTTTTAGTTGAAATATTTACATCACCCAAATAGGAGCTGATATGGAGTTGAGTGTGTACTTCAGACAACAGCTTCACAGGACAGTACATAAATTTAGGGTGCATAGGATGGACTTTATATTACTTCCTGAGGATAAGACTAAGAACTACTACAGCTGTTGGTTATTACCAATATGCAAATTTTATCCTAGCTGATCAATAACAATATCTCCTTTTGACTTCAATAACTGTTGGAGGATAAGCAATCAAGGGTAATATAGAGTGGGTTAAGATTTTAGTTAATAAGATTATGACTAATTAGTCAATAAATAGGCTAGAGAAGGATGGGGATAAAATCCATTCTGAGAAGAAAAAAAATTCTAGATGAATAAAGTAATGGTGATGTGAAAGTTGAGAGGGTGTTAGAGTCCACATTTAACGATTGTTAAAACTATGGAAGTTATAATTAGGAAGTGAAAAGAGGAGGGATAAAGAGGAGAGAAAGAAAGGAATAAGAGGAGCAATGTATGAGATATGAGTGGAAGATACAGTGAAGAATGCTTTGTATTGAGCTGGATGAAGAAGTGTACACAGCAATCCTGAAACTTGACTGAAAAATGTACTGACAAAGCAAAAATATTATGCAACATACATTCAAGAATGGAAACCGAATGATAAAAAAAATAAGGAATAAAAGGAACACTTATGGTACCAATTTCTGGCACAGCTGAGTATAGCTGAAGGTGAAGTTCTTGGTTCCATCTGGCTCTATGTGAGGCTCTACTTAATGGTGGGTGTGGGAAGCAGATAAGGAGAGAGAAGCTGGTCTTTGTGACCTTTGTGTTCTCTGTGGTTCTGGCCTGTGCAGAAGGTGTTGCATTCTTTCTTAGTAATCTCAGACCCCTGTCCTGAATGGTAACCCCTTTGGTTTAGTGGATCTAGGGTATGTGAGAACAGCAGTTCTCTGGCAATTCCTACTGCTTTCCTCAAGCCGAGAACTGTAATTCTTATTTAAGCCATCTAATTTATGAGGATGGCCAAACTTTGAGACTTGTTTTGCACTCAAAGATGGTTTAGATCTAATATTGCAAGTTGGTAGCTGACATTGGCATGATTTGATTTATATATAGAAATACTAAAGGCAGGAGTAAAAAAAAATAAGGGAACATGAGCGACAATAATAATTTGAACAAGGGGAGATGGAATGCTGTTTTAAAATTATGAACTAATTAAAAGGTATTTACCTCTTAGGAATATGAAGAGACCCTTAAGGAAACAGGCATACAGATGCAGGAGAAGATGCTACTGAGAGGGCTGGGGTAGAGTGTGCAAAGAAGGACCCAGTCTGATGAAGCTCCTGCCATGGCCAGCACTGTAATACACTCAGCGGACAGCTGAGTGCTTAACTGAGGCAAGGCGGGCCTCACGGTCTAGCAGGAAGAAACTTGGTAGGGTGAGGGTGGCGTCACCACAGGGGTTGTATCACTGAGGCTCCTGTACACTGATAGCAGGGAGCTGCCTGCTGTTAAGGAAGCTACTCAACATTCAATAAGAGGAAAAGTCCTGAAATCAGAAGATATGCCCCTCGTGACTTTTCTCTCCAGTACCCTTTAGTGATAAGCCAAGCATTGTACTCACACAAGAGGTTTGTTTTATGGGGTTCAGCTGCAGGATTATCAAACCAAAATGAAAGGTGTATGTGAGGGTTAGTGAAAAAATCAGCAGCTAGAATAGATGATGAAATAAAGGTTGTCTTGAGAAGAGGAACTTTCCTTCTTTTTTTCCGTGCCCCATTTTTTATTATTATTTTCAAGTGTTTTTATTTCATTAAAAATAGATTTTTTTTCTCATGCAATATATTCTGACTGTGGTTCCTCCTCCCCCTGCTTCTCCCAGTTTCTCTCCCATCTAGATCCACCACCCCTCTGTCTCTCATTAGAAAACAGACATCTAAGGAATAATAATAAAATAAAATGTAAGATAAGATAAATTGGTCTAGTTTGAGGCCTCTCTGGTTTTTGCTATACCACAGATGTGGGGCTCTCACTGGGACTTCTCTTGCATGTCTTGTTGTCCCATGTTATGGAGATTCAGCAATTTGGGGTCTTCAGGTCCTGCTCCTTCACATGCTCCAGAAGATCATAGGCAGATGATGGCAGGGGCCAACTCATAGCTCTGCTTCTGGGTCTGGGTGGTTACTGGGTTGGTCAACCCACCATCTGTCCTTTATCCTCAACACCAGGGTGAGCTCTTCAGCACCACCCAGACTAGCTCGCCCTCTGTAGTAAGAAGCAAAGGGTGGGACTGGCTCTCCTGCTCCCATGTCTTCAAGGCCCATTTGCCCACTCTCTTGCTTCAGACTCTGATTCTGGCTACCAGACGCTTTTCCTGGTCTTGCAGGGGGCTGTTGTCTAGGACGGTGATCTGTAAGTTTTTCCCTTTAAATAAATAACCCTTTTGTTAATCATAATTCCAAACTGGTCTGGGATTGTTTTGTGACTTACTCCTTTAGTATGGCTAATGGAAACTCAGAAAACAAACAAACCAAAGCAAATGTAAGAAAGACCAAAACAAAGGAACAAAGAAACTGTTCCCCTGGGACTCATTTCTGAGTCACATACATGACACTTAATATGCTGGTCAGACTTTCACCACTATGGCAAAGTGAGTAGTGTGAACAACTTTTACACCAGAATTTTTCACTTTTCTTTCATGGTTTGAGCCCAGAGCCGTTGGTTCCATCAAACCCATGATGAGAACAGAACTTGCTAATGGTGGGCATGTGTGGCAGAGGCTGTTCACATCATGGCAAACAGGAAGCAGAGAGAACAAGAGATAGATGGTCCTGTGGCAAGATACAGATCCCAAGCAAACGCCCAATTACCTACTTACTTCGGAAATTGCCTCTCCTGTAATAGCTCATCAGTTTGGGACCTAGCCTTTATTAATGAGCCTGTAAAGAGTAGTATTTCATATGCAGGTGAATTTTGTATTTTATATCTAGCTGCTTTCTGTATAAAACTATGTTTTCGTCTATGCTGATTTTCTACAGGACAGGGCAGATAGAACATGTTCATAATTTAATAAAAAATTGTCAATAAAGACCTTTTTTTTTCTTTTCCAAAAATCCCTTTTAAGCATCCTTGTTAATCAGCACATGTTCAGACGATGCCTGGAAATTTAGGAAAAACACACAGCTCTTGTTCTTCAGGTGAGCATGTTCCTAAATCTAATAAAAATACAGGAAGATCCCACTTTAATCAAAGTTGGTTGGATGCTTACAGTAAGAATTCATTGTCTATGCAGACCCTTCAATTTGGAGTGACTCTTTGAACTAAATGCTATTTGTTTTTCCCATCAGCATCTGTGAAAGTTTATCTGTCCATGTGTGGGCTGATCAGAACTTCAGTTGTGTTTGAAGCCAAAACATAACGCGAATGCTTCACGGAGTGTATGGAACTGTACTGAGGGGATGTCAGAACCTTCTAATGCTTTGTAAACTCAACAAGAATTTGGGAAGAATAGTAAGTTAATCTTTCATAAAATGCTTTGAAGATAGAGATGCCAGTCTAAGTGTTAATTGCTATTTTCACCCCCATGACCTTTTTACTTTTCCCTTTACTGTTATCCCGGTGATAAAATATCTTAACTTCAAGGGGCATTATTGTTCTTTATAGGAGAATGTTTAATAAAGTCAAATCTTAGTAAATGTGTGTAAGGGAAAATGACTTCTTTCAAGTTCCTTTTTATCAACCCTGGAAGGCAGACATGTGTCATCATCTATTTTGTAAGGTGTCTAACAGAAAAATACACATTTTGTCATTTTTTAAGTATGTTGGTAAGGGTTGGATTGTCTTTAGGAGACAAAAATGTATGCTAAGAATCTTTGGTGGGACTCGGCAGGATTAAAAAGAGAAACAAAACAAAGCAAACAAAAACATAATAGAACTAGTGGATGAAAGAGACGGGCACTATAAAATGGTCACTTTGGGAAATTTTAGAATCTATTGTACCAGAAATGATACTATCTCAAATTATTCCCAATATTTTGGTTCTCTTAATTTGGAATTGCTTTCAGAAGCATTTGTACATGCCATATTAAAAGGTGGTGGCATTAGTTTATGTCACTTCCTACACAAAGAGACGAGTGTAAGAAAAAGTGAGAAACATGGCCACAAGAGCAGTGTGTGCTGGTGTGTGTGAAGCTCAGAGGGTTGGAAACCATTGTGATAACACCAAGAAGATCAGTTGAATGCTTTCACATCCACGTAACTTTGGAAACACTAAACTGCTTGATAGTATTTTCAAATTTAGAATTTCTGTAATATTGCATTGCTTGGGAAAACCTAAAAATCATACTTGAAAGGCAATCACTGGACTAAAGCAAACAAATTGGAAAAATAACTGCACACACGCGTGCGCACACGTGCACACACACGCACACAGGCACACGCACGCATGCATGTACGCACGCACACATGCGCGCACACACACCACCCCTTTCTGTGCCTTGTTTTGGTAGCATAATCAAATGATGAAAACAGATTCAACCTCCACCCACCCTCACCAATTGTTTCTTTCTTTCCTTTTTCCACCACAGGCGACAATAACCAGAAGTATTTGTTACTTTCCATGTTTTCTAATCGATGTGATTTGTTGCCAGCAATGAAGAGGAAGGAGAAATATAAAATGAGCAGCTGCAACTCAGAGCTGGCTCTGTTCCTGCTACAGCCTCTAGACTTGCCCTTCTTCAGCCTTGTGTGTGTGTGTGTGAGCATGTGTGTGTGAGCACGTGTGTGTGAGCACATGTGTGTGAGTGTGTGAGCACGTGTGTGTGAGCACGTGTGTGAGTGTGTGTGAGCACGTGTGTGAGCAAGTGTGTGTGAGCACGTGTGTGTGAGTACGTGTGTGAGCACATGTGTGTGAGTGTGTGAGCACGTGTGTGAGCACGCGTGTGTATGAGTGTGTGTGAGCACGTGTGTGTGAGCAAGTGTGTGTGAGCACGTGTGTGTGTGTAATTACATCACTTTTGTTTCTTCCCTTCAGCCCCTCCCAAGTCCTTTCCCTCCAACTTCTTCTATAAGCCCTCACCCGCTCTGCAACTGATAGCTTCTTTTTCTTTGATTATTTCTTTGATTATTGCTACATCTATGTGTATATGCATGCACAAATGTAAAAATAAAACCAGTTGAGTCCATTTTTGTTGTTTATGTGCATATGGTTTCAGGGCTGATCACTTTGTATTGAACAAGCAATCAGGGAGCTTATCCCTGGGAGAGGCTAATTCTTCCTCCCTGCAGTCATTAGTTGCCTGTAGCTCTTTGTCTATGGGTGGGAACCTGTGAGAGTTCCCTCCTTTCACACTAGTCTATGCATATTGCCAATGTTCCTGCCTGGGTTTGCAGCCATTTCTAGGAGAGACTGTTTCACAGCTGGCCTGGTATCTGCCTGCTGCAGTTTTTCTGGCTTCTCTCTTGGAATTTCTTGAGGCATGGATGCAGGAACTGTGATGTAGCTGTATCCACTGGGTCTTAGCTCACTATGCTCAACCAATTGGTCTCTCCATTGTGTCCTGCTCCAGCTTCTTTTTTAACCAGTTATACAAATTATCAATTTAGTTCTCTAAGCCTCAAATATACCTTTCTTCTGCCTGGCTTTCCTTTTTTTTCTCTAGCTCATGTATCAATACAAATCCATTAGTTTTCTAAGGCGTCTGTATCCATGTACTGTAACTTGCAGCTTCGTTAACATAAATGCATTGTTTCATAATGGTGGAAGCCAAGAGCTTAAGCTCCAGGAACTTTGTATTTCTGAGTTCTATTGCCATGGTTTCATTCCTCTCCCTAGCTACTGGTAGCTCATGGGAAATCTTTGGTATTCCTTGAATATAAAATAAAACGTTTCTTTCTCTCTGTGTGTTTGTCTCCATACTTTTGATTTTATTTGGACACCAATCTGTTGGACTATTAATAGTCCATTGTAATGATTTTATTTTAACCTGACACTTCTGTAAAGCACTATTTCTAAATAATGGCACATTTTGGGGTCATGAAGACAAGCCCTTTAACATAAATTTTGGCAGACACAGTTCAATGCATGACAAACCTACAGGGAAACTGCCCTGAGAAATAGGGATGCAAGAAGCAACCTAACAGCTGGGCATTTTGTCCTGTGGTGCAAGTGAATGGGAAGCCAGTCTCTCCGAGGGTCAGGTCTAAGAAACCATCATATTCATCTCAGGTAGGTTTCTTCATCATCTTGCTTATACCTATACAATGACACACATTTTCCCTTGCCCTACAGCTCTTTATATACATGATTTATCACTAATAAAACAATAAACTACTTGAAAGTAGTAACTCTTCCATCTCTGTCTACATTTCTTGGCCTAATGTCCACCTTGTGCATAGTAGATATCCAGTAATTTCTATAAACTCTCTGAAATCCATCCAGGCTTATAGTTATAGAATTTGAAACGCTTGTTGTTAATTATTATACCATATCAACCACAGGAAGGGAGGGTTGTGATGTAGGGGCAAATAGCTCCAAAGTTTCAGAGACTTAATACAGTGAGGCTCATTACT
The DNA here is from genome assembly GCA_001685075.1 of Bramus lutescens. Taxonomy (NCBI): domain Eukaryota; kingdom Metazoa; phylum Chordata; class Mammalia; order Rodentia; family Cricetidae; genus Bramus; species Bramus lutescens. Next base: position 312,972 of record LOEQ01000426.1, on the reverse strand, counting down.
TGAAGGTCTTGCTGTTACCTAAAGTGGTCATATACCCTGTGTGAGAGCAAAGCATGCTGGGCAAATCAATCTCATCTCCATCTCATCATTAGATGTCGTGGGCTTTGCATGGGACGGGAGAAGGAGAAATTCCCTAGGTTTTCAGTGCTTCACCTAATAAGTAATAGAGTCCGTTTGCTCCTACTTTGCTGGCCAGAAGCAGTCACATGTTCTCCTCAACTGCAAAGGAGGATCAGAAACATTATCTATGCCCCAAGAAGAGACTAAAGACTAGAAATCCTGCTGGACTCTAAAAATGTCCATCTGAGACAATTTTTTATTTTCATGTTAAGAGTATGAGTTGACCTTAGCACTCATTAAGCACTTACTGTATGCCAGGCAGTGTTTCAGATTCCGGATACAGTCAGAAAAGATAGACCAGACACTACATTTACATGTTCAGCAGGAGTAATAACAGGAACATGAAACACAGGATAGCTGTGCCCAGAATAAATGCAATAAAGAAAGAATAAGGTCATATGGTGAAAAGTAACTTCCCTGTGGATTCAGGGCCAATTTCTCTAAGAATTTTAATCTTGCACTAGAAAATTAGTGCTCACATTTTCTTTCTTGTATAATTAAAAATGCAGTATTATTACTCTTATTTGATATAACCTAGAAATTAATTGAACAGAACATTAAAATAATTTGGAACTTCCAATGCACAATATTTGTTTTTAAGGTCTTCATGAGAAAATTAGTTCACATACCATATTATCAAAATATAAGATAATTTAAAATGGAAACGTGTGCTTTTCTTCATTACTTTATTATTTATAATAAATCACATCTGGCACACATACACTACTGAGTCTATGATTTGAGCAAGGCTTGGTGTGAGGAATTCATCTGTGTCCCAAATTTATTTAACTAGGATAGCCAATATGTCTCATCTATTTATTGGACTGACTATGTTGCTGGATAGAATCACTAAGGTTCTTCATAAATCCTGAGAGTTGCTAGCTAAGCTTCTACACAGTAGACCCTCTGGGTTTCAGGAACATTCCCAAAAGATCAGCCCCAGTATTATGGTGCTTACAGGCTCTTCGCTTGCATGATGCATGCTAATATACCATAGACCAAAGCTACTCATGTGGCCAATCTCTATGAGCATAAGGTGATAGCCATGGCTTGTTATGAGTTACTAGTCCTTTCTACTGCAACTGGGTGGGCTCTAATAGTCCCTATACCTCCTACTGGGACAATTCACTCTGCCCTTGCTGAGATTTCACCCCCCAAAGACTGATTCCATAATATCAGCAGGGCCCGGGTATTAGAATGGTGTTTTGTGTATCAGGGCAAGTGGGAATAGAGCTCTTTCTGTGTGGCTATTTCAGCCTCAGCTCCTCAATCTGATGTAACGGATTGTATGTCCCACTTTTCCATGATTACTAATAAAATGGCATAACAGAGACAGTAGTAGCAACAGCCCCCATTTACAAAGGACCATAGGGGAATGACAGAGCTATAGCTGATACTGCGGGTCCTTCCCTGTCCTGGAATCTAGTTGGGTATGTATTGACAATTACTTTATGAGTGAGGGCTGAGTTCTGATACCTGGAAGTGACTCTTTATGGCTCTGGATTACAACGCAGCACTTACTTTCAGCCTTTGTCTTGCCCACGGCAGGTTGAGAGCATAGATAAGTCATTCCACTCGGAGAAGTCTTTGCCTATTTAATCTATCATGGAAATGCCCATGCTCTAACACAATTTCCTTTTAAAGCTTTTTATAATTCTTGCAAATCATAGAGATTTATTTCACTAACCAAATATCAAACCCTCAAAGTTCCATAGGGCTGACCCATTGCTGGTGTGTCCTGCAAGCCACACACCATGGCTTACATTTTTGAAGCTTCCCCCTTCTTCTGTCCTACCTCTGCCCACACTGAAAGTCTATGAGGAATGCTGTAAAGAGTCACAGTTCTTTTGCTTGTCTGAGAGCTGCAAGACAGTGCTGTTATTTTTTCTTAGGTATTGAAAACAATGTATTTTATTTGTCGATTTGCTCTTAGATCCTGTTTTGCATGTCAGTGTCCTGGATTTGATGTTTTCCTTCAGGCAGCTTCTTAGTCTGAAAATATGTTACAAAAGAACACTATGGATAAGAATGGCATTTTACTTTTGAACCCCACCCCCTGAAGCGCTTTCTCTGCATTTTCTTAAATTTCTCCTGGAAAACGGAAGTTAAGTTTTAGCTCATTTTACGGTCGTAATGTATCTTAGGCAGCTCAAGGAAGCCAGGTGTTTCCGTAAACATTCTGCATGAATATCTCTAGAGCTGAACCCACAAATTAATTAGCTGGCTTACTTTTTTTCCTTGCTAGTGCAGGTGATAGTTTTGCAAATTAATCTGCTTAGTGGTTTTTTTATTTTTTTGTTTATTTCTCCAGCTTCCAGGAGTTATTTCTTCGCTAGGACTCTCTCTTCTGCTAAGGGTCTTGTTGGCGCTCATCAGGTCCTGCCTTTGCAGAATCTCAAATTCTACATATTTTAAATGTTTGTTATAGTTGACTTTGTAGTATTAATTTCTAATTTCCCCATTGCCTCAAATTATAATTTTATCTGCTGCTTTCCTGGTACATAACTTAGGCCCTTTCTTCACTTTCTAACAGGTCATCATGTTCTCATCAGCATCAATAAATACATTATTAAATTAGTCTCTTATATCTTCTAGATCAAGGCTTATGAAACTTCCCTGACTTGTGATCCTTTTTGCCTGAGATATTTTTAATGTAACTCCTTGACTATCAGCATTTAGAATAGATGCAACAGACAAACATTTCCTGGTAATACATCATAAAGATTTATTATTTAGTATAGCTATAGTTTTATCATTTGTTAAAGCTTAAAGTTCAATTGTCCACTCACTAGACAAGTGTACTATTTATTTTACACAAAGGATTAAATTTTGGCTAAATATGTGATACCGTGGAGCATAGAAAGCCTTTGATATTTTGATTTTATAGTCACCAATGCTGAGAATGCCACATTGCATAAATGTATAGTGCAAAACAGAGAAACATTTTGGGATCATTTCAGACATTATTAGAAATTCTATACTAATCCTAGGCTAAAATTAATAGTTTTTTATGGCCCCAAAGGAGCAATTGAAAAAAAGCATTTTAGTACAACATAGTAACAATACATTAATTTGATATTTACATGGTAAAGAATGCTAGTAAGAAAAATATTCAGCATTTTTCTGCAAGTTAACCATTATGTTTTGTATAAGAGCAGAAAACGCATGCACATGATAAAAACACTAAAAATTGGAACCTAGGAATCCTGAATGTGAGTTGAAATTTTTCAGGCAGGGTTTTTCCGTGGTTAGCATTGCATGGTGCATGGTTGTCACAGCACGGGCGGGGGAAGTGTCCATGCTGTGTGCTCAGAGCCGAGGCTGCCAGACACACTTCCTGATGTGACACAGGTGGGCGCTGCCAGAAGCACTTCAGGTTCATGTCATGTTGGAGTTTGAATTCAGTTTTAGTCACTCCATGTGCAGAAACAAGCCTCTGCTTTTGCCACGCTTTTCATTAGCCTGTGTTCGGTTATGGGACCTGATGCTACATGGCTGAACCCTAGAGACTGAGAAATCAGCCTCCATGCCACCATTGACAGCAAGACAAAACCTGGCGTGCACTTATCAAGAGGTCTTAACTGTAGAAGACTTGATTACGCCGTTAGAAAATTGCAATCAGATTCCTCCCTTCCCTTCCTCCTTCCTTCCTGCCCTCCCCACACTATTTACTAACCTCTTCCTGTGATCCTGTTATATAGTTTAACAGTAAGGTTTAGAAATATAAGCCTTTTCTTGTGTGAAGCTTACATTCTAATATGGGCTTATTCCTTTTCTATCCTAAACATCAAATGAACCATAAAATCTGCTTTGGTTATTTGTTAACTCAAGGGAAAATTTTAAAGTAAGCAAAATCTGTCTGTGGTTCACCCATTCCTCCCATTTTTGAGGGTTTCCACGCTGAAACTCACTATGCTTTCTTGGGACATCTTTGGTTTTTTCTTGAATTCCCCTGGAAAAGGTTTCAAAATCTAACTATAGTTTATTCATTGTTCTTCACACTGATACATATATTTTGACTTTTGTTTTCAATTTCTAAAAATGATTTGGATTTTTCATGACCTTGTTTTCCCCAACATTCCTGACACATTTAGTAGTATACTATGGATGGCTGTTGCTTTCTGTGATAAAATAGTAAGTTTTACAGAGTATTCCAGAGTTGTAATATCCCGACATAAAGAGTGTCTAAAGCTATTGTCTGGTTTGTGATGAAACTCTGTAGTGGTTGCCTATTGTATGTTTTTAAGCTGCCATGTGTCTTCCATACACTTGAAAATTTCCACGAAACCTTGACCAGGTGCAACAGGAGTGCCTTCATGTGTAAGCTAAGCCAATGCCTGTCCAGTAGTCCTTACAGCTGGGATACAGGTCTGGCTTCACACTTTTCAGTTCGAGTATTGCTATATTGAACTTGCTTAGCCTTTGAGTGCTCAAGGCTAGAAGGTTTTCCACGTTCATACACGAGAAATGCTCATAAGAAAAGAGAACAATGGGGGAAAGTGCCTTGAACTTCAAATGAAAGCTTTCATATAGTATGTGCTGGCTTCAAAACTTGTGATCCTCCAGCTTTAGCTTCCTTGGTACCGGAATTATGGATATGCATTGCCCCACCTGAAATGATAGTTCCTTCCACATAAAATGCAGCTAATAACATCTGCAGAAAGTTCTCACATGATGAGCTATATCTATAGCTCTGGCTATCCTGGGGCTGTCAGTGTCCATAAACATCCAAGTTTCTTCACTTCCAAACAAAACATGTTCCTTTTGGAAGGGGCAGGTCCAACTGGTTCTCTGACTTATAGGATCTTTTGGTGGTGGCCAGGAAAAGTTCTTTCCTGCATTTCTCTGAGACAAGTCAGCAACAAGAGACAGAAAGATGTTCCCTTTGTTTCTACTGCTACCTGGAAGACTTTTCTTTTCCTTTTAAAATTTAATTTCTTTGAAGGAACAAAAATAGAATCTTGAAGTGTTCTCTTTCTTTGGGAGTAGTTAGGTGTGAAATGACTTAAAGCCACCATCTAAATAGTTATGACAAAGCTACTTCTCTTTCCAGGGCAGGAGGGTATAATCCTATTATCTTTGTGTGGTTATCAGCACCAGTTGAAATTCCAATTAGTGCGGCTAATCACCATGGGCTCCTCTGGTACTTAGCTGGCAAACAGCTAAGTCTAATTAATACTTTGGAGTGGTGGGTAAATGACATTTCTTTAACTTCTGTCGACACATTTTCTAAGTAAAATTCTGATTTGAAGCTTTCCTCATTGTCAGTGGATGATTTCTAAACAGGAATGACAACAAAATGAACTGTTTATAAAACTAAGAAAATAATATCCTTGAGAGCTTCATCCGACTGCAAAGAACCTAGGGGCCCCAAGGAGAAATGTACGCTATTGAACGGACAGTCAAAGATAAGATAACATTTCTCATCCAAATTTTGTTTAAAAAACAATCTATAAAGCAGGCATTATACTGGCTAGCTTTGTGTGTCGACTTGATGCAAACTAGACTCATCAGAGGAAGAAGAAAAATGCCTCCATGAGATCCAGTTGTAAGTCATTTTCTCAATTAGTGATCAGTTGGGAAGGGTCCAGTCCATCATGAATGGTGACAACTTTGGGTTTTTAAGAAAGCAAAGCAAGCCAGGAGAAGCATGCCAGTAAGCAATACTCCATGGCCTCTGCCTCAGTTCCTGCCTCCAGGATCCTGCCCTGTTTGAGTTCTGGTCCTGACATCCTTCAGTGATGATCAGCAATGTGGAAGTGTCAGCTATATAAACCCCTTTCAGTTCAACTTGCTTTATGATCATGGTGTTTCATCGCAGTGATAGAAATCCTAACTAAAACAGGTATGATTCATTTAAACTCTAAGTTTATAAAGATAGAGATTCAGTAATATTTGACTCCTTAACACTGGTTTATTTGGTTGGAAGTAAGGTAAAATAACAAGTGGATCCTTGGCCTAGGGGTTTCTGGCAAGGGCACTACAATTACCTGTGTCAAGTCCTTGAAAATTAATATCCTCCCCATTTCTGTGTCCAGTAGTTTTTTTAAATAGGAACTGGTGCTTGGCTTAGGGGCAACGCTTGTTTCTCTATGCAGAAATTCTCTATTAGTATGTTCCCAAGGTCCCAAACTCAGAGGAGCATTGTCCTAGTGGAGATACTGAAGGTTAGCCTGGAAAGGTGCAGTGTTGACCTACGAACCAAAGTTGGCCACAGTTGACTATATGCTTTATGGGAAGGGACAGGTTTGCAATGTAATCAAACCCCACAAGACTAAGAATCCATTCTGATGACTATATAATTGTCCATTTAATGTCTGGAGACAAGTGCCACCATCCTGAGATTAACTGGCGGGTAGAGTGAGGCGCTGACTTGCCCTGGTGGGACCCTATGTTTCTTCTGGCAGAGAGATCTGTTTATAATTAAACAGTTACTTCATTCTTCTCCCTTGAAAAACGTCCATATTTGCAGAGACTACCAGAGTTTCCAACCCCCCAAAAAAGCGACAGAGAAGGCTAATGAATCTCAAAGGGTTGCAAATTTCTTTGGTTTTCAAGCTGAAGCCTCTGACTGGGTCCTGGTCTGGGAAAAGGGGACGCTTATGTTAAAACAAGAATTCTGTATTTAATTTGGGGGTAGGAGGTATGAAAGAGCTGAATGTTTGCTTGGGCAGAGATTTGAAACCTTTTGTAGGCTCTTTGAGTTGTGCAGATGAAGGGGTTCCACATGGTTGTTCTCAGGGAAAGTAGGCCTGCAAGCCCTCGCAGGGACCAAGAGCCTCTCCCCAACGTATAAGCATTATTCTGTATAATTATGGATATTTTCACTTCCAAAAATATTTTTTTCTAGAAGCTGCTATTTCAAAGGCTTTCAATTCTGTGTGTCGTTATCAAATAATCTTTTTTGTACTCGGGTGTTTATTATTGGATCGCAACAACGATAAAGCTCCAGGGGTTTTGTCTTCTTTGGTATGCTAATTAGCCCGTTTCCTTTTGATCTTTTTTCTTACTGAGGAGAGTGAAAAGCTATCTCGGCAGGGAATCTTAGTGCTGCACATTCATCTCCTCATCTCCATAATCTGGGGATCTGGAGAAGACAACAATTTCACTGCTGAATGGGGGCTTCTGGGGGGCTGGTTAGAGCTAAGGCTGCCCAATAATCCTGCTGACACCCCAAGTTGGGCACCTCGTAGGAAGACTGCAGAGGGAGGGAAAAAAAGCGCAGAGTACTTAATGTGGCTGAGTGAGTCTAATTGTTTTATATTTCTTTGCCAAGCATTCAATCTGTATAAATCTATGCCATTTTGCCCAATTGCTAACTTTTAGATTTCTTTCTCCTATTCATGTGTTTAGTGACAATGACTGAATGCTTGGTTTGAAGAAAATGGCCTGAAGAGTTAAAAAGGAAATGCAGCTGACAAAAATCTGCTAGACTATGAAGCTGCCTTTCAAAAGACATAGTTAAACCCAATACAGAGTATCTGGGGAAATACCCAGGCACCTGTATGTTGGGACAGGTTTTAGTACTTTATGCTAGGGAACAGATAGGAGAAAATACACTAGGAATTTGTTGGCTTGTTCTTTGGTCTCCTGGAGTTATGAATATTCATCTCTTTATTATTAAGGTCTTAGACATAGGCCAAGCAGTTGAATAGGAAAATTCTTTTATCATCCACTCTTCCATGGAGAACACACACACACACACACACACACACACACAACTTTGTATTAAAGGATCAAGCAAGTTGGTGTTTAAATGTTGTAGTCATAAGAAATAACTTCAACCAAAGAACTAACTTCACCCAGGGTAGGAACACAAACACATACAAATTGAACCACAGAAAATTACTGTTTTTGCAACTAAAAAGCAATTCCATCTTACTCAACCTATACAGTTTACCATTTGGAAAGTAGAATCAAGATGATCAAGTTTTGTTTTTTTGTGTTTGCTTTTGCTTTATTAATGTTCTGGAGAAATAGCTCAACTGTTAAAAGCTAGGCTGCCAACCAAAATTCATTCTTTTTTTTTTCCAAGAGTATGGGCTTCTTTAAATCATCCTAATAGAGGATTGATTTAGAAAAATGTTGTGTGGCCTAGGGCATTTTTTTTAATTAAAAAATTTTTTTTAAGAATAGTCCTGAATTTGAAGTTTTTATTACCTGACTGAAAATCAATCTTTATTTACCCTCCCAAAAGGAACTGGATCTTGGAAATAAAATAAAGTCATCAGAATTACTTCCTGTGATTAGAAATGATTTTCACTACATAAACCGATTTCAAGTGTTTCTTTTAAGGAAGCAGATTTGAATATACAGAGGTTTCCTTGGGCACCACATCTACCAGCAGAGCCCCAGGATTCAGCATCTAAAAGATACTTTGGGGATTGGCTGTTCTGTTGCCCTTCAGCTTCCAGAATGGAATTTAATAATTGAACCTTGGTCATCTTGCCACTGAGATTTTGATGTATTCAATTTATGAAGAGATCCAGAAGTCCACATTAAAATTTTTTTTCACCCACATTTAAATACATTTGTCAGGTAATTTTGAGGCAGGAAATTGTTACCATGCTTGTAATGTTTTTAGAGCTGGAATCTGAAGTTCAGTGCTGTTATGATAGACAGTAGTTGACAGACTGTACTTGGTCCAGACAGCAGAACTCTAGTGAAAGACTCCTGGGGAAGCAGTTGGAAGTGCATGGGTTTTCCCAAGAGTGCATGGGATTTCTCAAGGGACTGTTTGGATTTAAAACACAGTCTGTATTTACTGGCCTATAGATTGTAACCCATGAGTCTCATTTGTAAAATGAAAGTTACACTGTCCCAAAACTCACAGTTTCATGTGCTTTTTAATATTTTAATGTTTTAAGCTTTTTTGCTTAATAAACACCCACCACTCCATTTACATCTAAGGGTTTGAATTAGATTCCTTAGTAGTTATTGCTTTATCTATTCTTTCTCTTTTCACGGTCTTTCCCTTTTCTCTAACATTCCCTCTTTACAATCCTCTCCATGACTTCAGTCACATCCGGGGTCTTGGTGTGACCACCAGACGGAGTGTCATTGTTGAAAGGTACTTCTCATTACAATAACTCTCTGCAATTCTCCCCCAGAGGTACAGCTGGGTCTTTTCACACCCAATTAACCCCCAAGTACAGCCCTACTGAGTTGTTAGTGTTGAAAAAGAAAAATCCTCAACGGTGAAACCAACATATCCAGACATTGGAGGACTCAGCATAGAAATTCCTTCTCTGTGCCAGAGGGTGCCAAGTGAGCAGAGCTGGCTATGGGAAGGGCAGCCTGCACAGCTGGTGGCAGCTTCACTTGCCCACGGGCTCTCCAAACCTAGCTTTGGAGCCAGAGGCGCTAATGATGGGGACAGAGAAAAAAACAGCAGCATGTGGCATCCGCACAAGGTGCCAGCAAGGCACTTGTGTCTCTCCCCCATCTGTCTCCATCACCCTTGCACTCTCCCATTTGCTCACAAATGGATGGGCAATGGGCAAGCAAATGCTGCCTGAGGTACCTGATGCCGTTAATTACTATGACTGTGGAGAGCCAATTATCCCCACAAAACCCAAAACATCTTCTTGTGGCACTCAAATGGGTCCTGTCGCACCCCGGATGGAGACAAACTGAACACTATGGCTTATTTTAAACTGAAAAACAAAACAAAACAAAAGGACTTTGACATAGTTTTCAAACTCACTTCTTTTCATCTGTTTTATTGCTTTTCAAATGTTGTAATGACTCAAAGAACAGGAAACAAGATGGGGGGCGGACTTTGTACAGATTTTTTTTATCTCTTTTCAACTGTGTTGTATGCACACATATAAAATGTGTATCTGCATGCCTTGTTTCATATACATAGTAAATAAATTGGGTGTCTGTTCACTTTTGCCGATCAGTCTGGCCATTTATGCTTTTCATTTGCATCACCTGATAATGTCTCCACTTTCTCATTCTAAATCCTCACTTGGTTTAAAGATGTCGTCTACGCTTTGTAACACCTCCGTGTAACACAATAGTACATGCACGTCTTCAGGTTTTTATTGAGAATCTATTTCAGGGCCTCATTTATTAAGCATAAATGATTGCATAAAAGCCTTCGAGGTAACTCTTCAGTAAAAGTGAACTGTTGCTTACATAAGACGAATGAGCTGTAAACCTGAAATAATTTTCTGATTTTCTGGTCAAAACATTTCAACGAAGGGAAAAAGTAGAAAATGAATCATGCACATTTTCTGCTCACTCTGATTAGTGTCATTGGACAACTGCTCAGCTCTTCTTTGTTCATGAGTACAAGCTGAGTCATTTCTCTCCTGTGTCATCAATGGAAGAAAGATAAGTTTGTATGGCAAGTGCGTGTGTGATATAGCCTCTTCTGTGCGCAAAGGAGGCTTCCACAATGATGTTAAGCACCTGGAGGAAATGGATGCTGATAAAGGCATAATTAAGCTGTGGAAACACCTGGGAAAGGCTGAATATTTTCAGATATGCTTCTAATTCCTCCTTGCTTCGCCACAGGAGGCTCCGTCTGCCCTGGCAGATGCCCATATTTGGACTCATCCTGGATGTACTTAACGAGAACTTAAGAATTTTGTGCCACCTAAGTCATTCCTGCCTTCTCTGGAGTGCTAACCCCAGGCATGTGGTGGCAAGCGGATCACCAAAGAACGTAACTCTGGAGGGTTTTAAGCTAAAGTCGAGGGTTTGGGAAAAGCTGTCTCCATCCACCGGAGCTTGAAAAGCAACAAGATGCTTCCATACCTAAGACAAGTTATTGTAAAAAACCCAAGTTTGTGATTTCAGCACACTCACCTGAGAAGTAGTATGGAGAACAGTTTCTATAATGTTACGACCCAGCTTTAACCTTGATGAAATTTGGACATCAAGTCAGAGAAGACTTTGAGGACAGGAGTTGGGATGCTACTGGTTATTTGCCACAACTAGTAACCAACTGATCTAAACCTACTAGGTGTTGGTCCATCTGGTTCATTATTGAACTGTTGGCAGTGCCTATGCTACAAGTGATCATCCTTAATTGAACAACCTTCCCGTTTGGTGTTGTGTGTGTATATGTGTGGTGCGTAAATGTGAGCTTCCATAGTACACACATCATGTAGGCCTCTTCATAGAGAATCAAGAGACTCTTATGGAAAAGGTTATTCAAATTATGCGGCATTTGAGTAATTCTATTAACCCAGTAAATACCTAAATGTACTTTTGAAAATGAATTTACACAAAAGAAATGGACTCTTTTCGATGAGCTCCAGGTTCCTATCACACTGTGAAGTGACATTTGGACAGTGTCCATGGCAATCTGTGCAGCCGTCCATGCAGCCCTCACTTTAAATTGGTTCCTTCTAAAGAACAGTGTTAAGTGGCTGCTCATAAACGGGACTGAGCAATTTCTGAGTGGGAGGAGACGCCTCGGTTCCTTATTATGTGGTCTGTGAAACTGATGTGGGTGTACATCATTATGTACCACAGGGGACACATCAGGATAAAGATTTTCAGACTTTTTTTTTAATGAAAAAACATGTCCATTGCTAAAACATCTTTGGAAAATGAGCCAAAAGGGTGGATATTTTTTTCAACTTCTTTCCTTCCAAATTCTCTGAATTGTCTCCATTCTAGTTTCTCTTTGGGTTGCAGGCTGATTTCTGAACACCTGTATGGGTTTGCTTGCCTGCCTAATTTCAGATTGGGCCTTAAATCTGGAGAGCAGAGCTCTGTTAGTTGTCCATGGAGTTTGAGTATCTGGGGGTCTGGATTTTTGTTGTGAGCAGCTTGGACCGACTCAACAGATTGTCATTAAGCAAATTCTGTTATAACAACAAGATCTGGGGAGACAATGATAAATATACTCCACCAGCTCTTGGGCTGGTGGGAGAAACATTCTCTGAAGAATGAAAAAGAGGCCTGATGTAGATGGGACCGAGAGAGAGAGAGAGAGAGAGAGAGAGAGAGAGAGAGAGAGAGAGAGAGA
>LOEQ01000426.1:286970-298825 GCA_001685075.1 Bramus lutescens | reverse complement strand
AATTGCCTCTGGTTTTGGATTCTGCGAAAATATGTTTTATTGACTGTATAAGTCAAATGACGGGTAATACATAGTTAAACAGATATATATATGCATATATACATATATATGTATATATATAAGAACCAACTACTTCAAGCCTCTTTTTCTGGGTAGTTTTGTTCTGCGTGCTGTTCTGAGCATCAGTGTTTTAAATCATGGCTCAGGGAATTTTCATCAAATCACCTCCTTTATTACAACTTGTATCTCTCTGACTTGGAGCTTTCTTAATATGAGCTTCAGGGACTTGCTTCAGAGACCATAGGGAAGTGTACCAAGAAAGTTCTGGGTAATTTTGGTCTTGAAAGGAAATCCACTCTTTCCACCAGGTTCTCTAGGACATAAAATCACTATATATTCTTTCTTGATTTTATCCACTCTGTATTTCAATACTGTGTTAGTCAGCTTTCTGTCTATATGATAAAAGGCCTAAGATAATCATCAACAACATTGTTTTAGTTCATGGTTTAAGGGTTTCAGTCTGTGGTAGCTTAGCTCCTGGGATTTGGGTCTGTGGCCAGGCAGGCTGCCATGGCAACAGGAACAGGGCAGAATAAAGCTGCTTGTCTTGGTGGCTGGAGGCAAGAGAGCAAGAGGAGGGACTGAGGTCCTAGTATTCACTATGAAGGTATGCTGTCAGTAGCCCCTTCATCTAACTCAGGGTTACCTCTTAAATGTCCCACTGTCTGCCACCAGTGCTACAATGGGGCAAGATTTTAGTGCCTGGTCTTTGGAAGGGAGTAGATGAGATCCAAACTGCAAGATTTTGTCTGCATCCCATCCATTGATGTCCATCTCTTAACTCAAATGTTTGTCTTTTTTTCTAGGAGTCACCAAAGTCTTAACAGTTCCAGCATTGGTCAATAGGCTGTGTCTAAAGTCTTCTCTGAGTCACAATGCAAATTCTTAGCTGTCAGATTCTATAAAAATCAAAAGAAAATTATATACTTCCAAGATAAAATGAGAGCAGAGTATCTGTTTTCTGAAAGAAAATGATAGGGAGACAGACACAGAAATCAAACAAGGCAATACTGAAATCCAGTATGGTGAGCATTACACACTGTAACTCCATGTTTGGTGTCTGGGGTGTATGATGGCATCCTGTGAGCTCCACAGGACTTGTGTAGTGTCACTCTTTTGCCCTTGCTGGATCTAGCCCAGTCACTCCCTTGGACTGGTTCTTTTTCTGTGGCTCCCCTCAGTAGGTGTTTCATGTTCCTGGTATTTTTATTCTGGGATGATCATTTCCTGTTCCTGGTATTTTTATCCTGGGATGATCATTTTATCCATGGCTTCGGTCTCATAGATACACATACCACTCACTTAGGTGGCAGGAGTGTGATCACAAACACCCCTAGCTCCTAGGCTTTCCTTTTAAATCGTGGTGTAAGAGTCTGTGATGACACAGTTCTCATAGTCTATAAGTCTGCAGAACCAGCATCATGAGGATAATGCCCAGCCTCCCACTACTTTGAGAAGCGGCTGGGTCTGCTTTGACCATGATGTCAGCATGTCTTAGTGTCTGGGNTGCTTTGACCATGATGTCAGCAGCCTCTTAGTGTCTGGGTAGCTGAAGTTAAGAAGATAAATTATAGGCAAGTAGTTTCCCCAGGCAACCCCACCTCAGAAGGATGGTCTGGGGGGCTCTTATGAAAGCAAAGTTTTTGAAATAAGTACATCCTTTTATACCCTTGTCTCTTGTTTCAGGAATAGACTCTAGCCTATTCCCCAAGACGGTCAAAGTATCTTTCTTCTTGTCTTAGCTCAAAGCACTTGGCTTCTTTTTAGTAACTAACTCCTCCTTGGCCAAAACCTTACATGTGCTTCTTTTCTGGTCAAATTGCAAGTTTTTTAAATCTCTCTGCTCTGCCCTTCGTTCCCAATCTGGCTAAAAGCAACACCCATGCTACTGTAATGTGCGGTGCTGCCTTGAAATTTCCTCTGCCTGATAAAACCATGGTATAAACGAAATACAGACAGGTTCTTTGCCGGAGTGTGACACAGATGGCCTTTAGTCAAATTTTCAATAAAGTTTCCATTTCCATCCATTGTGTGGGCATAGTGTTTACTGCCCATGTTCTACTCTTTTGAGGTCCTACAAAATCATCATCAAAGAAGTATCATAAGACTTCTTGAGAACAGTTTTGTAAACCTTTCCAAATTTGCCTCAGAAACAAACCCTCAAGGCTTCTGACCCATGTAGTCAAGTGTAGTTACACGGACACACACCCCTGGTTTTCTATGTTGATTTTCCTTGTTAGTAATTCAGTATTGCTATAACAAAATGACTGAGAGAATACATTTTATGAAGGGGAAGGATTTTGTTTTGGCTGACGATATGAAAGGCTTTGGTTCATGATTGGTTGGTTCTGTTGATTTTGCATGTGTGGAGAGGTATAAGGTAGAAGGATGATGGCAGGGAGTGTGTAGTAGAGCAGAGAGGGTCAGATTTTAGTGTCTGGATTTTTTTTTATATAAATTCTTTGAGAATTTCAAACTCCATATTTGATCATATCATCCACACACACTCAACTTTATGTTCTCATTTTTTTTTTAGCCTATCGAGTCCAGTTTGTGCCACCTAGAAACTCTTAGATTTGTGGCTGTCAACTGGGGCATAACCTACCTACCAGCAGTCCCATCCTTAAAGAAAGCTAACTCCCCTTCTCTCAGCAGGTATATTACCAATACTCTACATCTCGGAGTCGGGCTTCATGTCCTCTCTCCATGCTGGATATTTTCTGGCTTGAGTGTGCATGGCTCTTGTAAGTGATGTCACCACTGCTGTGAGCTGATGTATGAACCCACCTATTGTGTCTGGAAGGACATTGGTTTGCTGTAGTCACCCACCACTCTGGCTCCTTAAATCTTTCTCTTCTCTTCCTTGAGTCTTGGGAAGAGGAGGTGTGATATAGATGCCCCATTAGAACTGATCCCTCTGCAGTCTCTTATTCTCAGCACTAAGCAATTGTGTGACTCTTCGTTAATTGTCATTTACTGCAAACAAATAAACAAACACAGAAACCCAATCAACAAAACAAACAAAACCCTCCACCAATGAGGTTTCAGAGATGCACTAAGGTTTGCTGTAAAGATAAGCCCTTTAGAGTTGGTTTAAGCTGGCCAGTGGGGGCATACGCTTTTAATCCCAGCACTTGGGAGGCAGAGGCAGGTGGGTTTCTGTGTGTTCAAGGCCAGCCTGATTTACAGACCTAGTTCCAGGTCTGTTACATAGAGAAAACTTGTCTCGAAAAACAAAACAAACAGACAAAAAATGAATAATCAAATAAAAGGACTTGGTTTAATATTGTGCTGAACTCTGCTTTTAACACACGGCCTGTGGTAGATATTTTGATCTAAATGATAATAACACCAGCTATGTGTTGATTACTCCAAAACTTGTACTTTTAGTCTCTGCTCCTCTAAATTGTATCCTTATATGTCCTGGTGTGCAACAATGAGAATTGTTCCTCTCTTCCAGCAAAATAGGCCAACTACTTCCAAGGCTATGTGAATGACAGTTCTTTCTAAATCTTGCTATACATTTCCCATTTTATTGACACCACCAATATCTGTTTAATTACCCAGTATAGAAAACTGAAGATTGTTGGGCTGATTCTTACTTGATTTTTAGGAGAATGCAAACTCTTCAGGAAACACATGAATTGATTTCTTTGGGGCTCTTAGAGAGCTCTACATATGTTCATCCCTGCTCAGCTATATATTAATGATGTCTTTATTTTTCTAGTTCTCCCATCAATCTATGAAATCCTTGGGAGAAGTGACCATTTCTTGTAAATCCTTATTTGATTTGTAAGTCAGTACTACTCAGTAAGTGCCTTGGGATCATTAAAGATGAGAAGCAAGGTCTGGAGATGTAGTTCAGGAACAGAAGCATTTGCTTAACATCTGCAATTCTCAGCATCTGAAAAAAACAGATGGAGGAGGGGAGGAGAGAGGTTGGGAGAGGAAGGAGTACAAGGTGAAGGATGAGGATGGTGAGGAGGAGGAAAAAATAGAAATAAAAATGAGGATATACATTGTATATTGCATTCTGAAATTCAGACGTAAGATAGTGGCCCGTGTTTGTGTACAGGGAAGGCAGTTTAGTTCAAAATACCTACTAATATAAAAATACTTTTAAAGTCAGATTTTAATGCTGATTTTCTGTCACTCAGCAGGAAGGGAATGCCAACAGTGTAGAAATAGCCTATTTTCCATGAGTCCTTTATACACTTGAAAAATTTTTCCTCTCCAGAGGAAAAAATTCTATTAAGTTAAACATTTTGGTTTTTAAAAAATAATGTTTGGAATCAAATAATTAATAATTCACAGCATCTTGTGGCATTTTGTGCTAAAAACAAGTTCAAGATTCCTGAGTCCTGTGAAAGCATTAAGAACCAGTACAGTAATACTGTATCCATTATTTAAGATGAAAACACTTTAAAAATGGGGATTGTCAGAAAAGGAATCAGAAAACACTCCTTAGTCCTTCAACTGTTGCTACAGTGTTTGCATTCTCTAAAGCTCACATTGGAATTGAATGCCCACGGTTCTATTAATATCATTTGAATGTCTAGTTAGGACTAGATCCGTAGTAGGGTGGGGCTCTCATGATGATATCAGTGGCTTTCTAAGAAACGGACAATTTAGAAAGCATTCACCGTCTCACAGTAAATTCCTTGCCACCTCGAGAGGTTTTAAAAAGTCCCCACCAGCAGAAGGGATCTTACCTCTTACAGCCCTTTGATTTTGAATTTCGCATCCTTTGGAATCATGAGGAGAGTAGATCTTTATCTTTAATAAGCGACTCCTCATATAATGTTTAGTTAAGGAATGGAAAACAAAGATTCCATCCACTCTCTTTTGAGGATTATAGACAAATAAATTAGAATCTTGTATCTCCCATTTCTTCATGGGTTAAGGACTAAGGAATGCTTCATTTATTTATTTATTTATTTATTTATTTGTTTGTTTGTTTGTTTATTTATTTATTTATTTATTTTTGGTGTAAAAAGAGGATCTAAAAGAAAGTGTATGGCTTTAGTCTAAGAAGAGTTTAATATCTCACCCTATTTGGATGAGTTATAGAAGCTTGTATGTCTCAGGGACATTTTGGGAGCAGAATCCAGTCCAGAGAGGGGAAGGAGACCAACCTGCCTTCTCTGAAGAAGAAAGTCAGAGATCAGACTTTAGCTTAGAAAATCCTAAAGACAGGAGGCTGTGTGTGGTGTCCTAAAGACAGAGCAGTGGAAGAAAACTGTAGCCAGAGGGTCCTGCCCATCTAGAGTGTGGAAATGAAGAGGTGTAGCTTTCTTGTGAGTAGGCTGGGCAGTATAGCAGGCAGCAAGTTCAGAAGAGTCTTGAAAGGGCCCCTTTAAGACATACGCTGCCGGTTCATGGTAGCTTAGTACAGTGGAATGGGGTGTGGTACTGGATTAAGAAGGGGGAAAAGTACAAGGTAGATCAACAGTTGGGTAAATTCAAGAAAAAAAGCCATGTAGTATATATAATAATGATGCTTCTGCTTTGGGGGATTTAAATATCTACTATTCACAAGGTACATGCATGTCATAAAATTTAGTGGATGAATTAAGTATAAATCCAATTTTAATGTTCTTTCATTATGCACTGGCAGAAGTAAAAAAAATACATGCCCTATATTAGGTCTCTTAAAACAATAGAAGTTGGCATGGGTGATGGTTCATTTGATGAGGATGTTTGCTGCCAAGCATAGCAAACTGAATTTGACTCTGGGACTCACAAAGTGGAAGAAGAGAACCAACTTCCACTAGTTATCTTCTGAAATGTGTGTGTACACACACAAATGCACACACACACACACGCCACTCATAGTAAATAAATATATGTAAAAAGAACAATAATTTAAAATACATGTAAAATATAAAAATTAGATAATATGGGGTAAATGGAATAATATGAAATGTTTTATTAGAAAATAGTCAGGCAAGAAATAAGAGCAAAGGGAAGATAAAACACGCAGAAAAAAGAGAAAATACACAATAAGATAGTATGTTTGAACTCATAGCTGTCAATAAGTGCACTAAATGAAAATATTATTCCAATCAAAAGACAAACAATTTCAAATTGGAATTTTATAAAAAGCTTTATATGGGACCAAGAAGATGGCTCAAGGGGTAAAGAGTTCATTGCCTTAGCATGAAAGCATGAGTTCTGGTCCCAAGCACCAATGTAAACACCAGACACAGTATCACACATCTGTAACCGCAGAGCTGGGTGGAGACAGGCAGATCTCAGGAGATTGCTGTCTAGCCAAGTGTAGTCAAAAAGCAAGCTCCACATTCAGGGAGGGACCCTGTATCACAATACAAGATGAAGAGCAATAGAGGAAGAAACCCAATGTCAGCTCTGGCCTCTATAAGTGCATGCAGCCACAGAGTGTGCCACATATGCATACATCATAGTGGCACACTTAAAGTTTTTGTTACCCAAATCAAACAACTTAAAAATGTGTAGGAATTGGCAAAGTTGGGGGTGGAATTCTTGCCTGACATATTTGAGGCCCTGGGCTTTAATCTCCAGCATTTGAAACAAAAGCAATGCAGAAAGTCTGAGAGTAAGAACATGTCAAAGGTATGCCTTGCTGCTATTAGCCAAAAGAAGTTGTTTTGAGGTGGCTGGAGAGATGGCTCGGAGGTAAAGAGCACTGGCTGCTCTTCCAGAGGTCCTGAGTTCAATTCCCAGCAATCATATGGTGGCTCACAACCATCTGTAATGAGATCTGGTGTCCTCTTCTGTATAGCAGGATACATGCAGAAAGAACCCTGTATACATAATAAATAAAAGAAGTTGTTTTGATAAGTTAGTAAAAGATCATTAAATAAAGAATGTTCAGAGGGATATTTCATAGTGATGAAATGGTTATTTGGCTGAGAAGCAATTACAACAGATTTGCATAGATACAGTACCACATCTTGAAATTTATAAAGTAAAATGTGATGGGATGAGAAAATACAAGGTTGTAATTGTTTACGGTAAGTATAACACACACTTGCATATGCACCTACATAATTTACTTTTATTCATGTGTATGTGTGTATCTGTGTGATTATACAACACATGTATACAGATACCCACAGAAACTGGAAGAAGGCACTGGACTCCTGAGAGCTGAAGTTAAAAGTAGTTTGAGCTGCCTGACATGGGTGCTGGGAACTGAACCCAGTTCTTTAGAAAAACATTAGCGCCTTCGCTACAGTTCCAGTGCATACATTTTATCAAATATGCAGAGAAAAAGTACTTAAAGATAGAGAATCGGACAATATGTTTAATATACTTGACCTAACTAACATGCTTAGACTATTGCTCTCTTCAGCTGCAGTATAGCTAAAACAAATGCCAACTGACTTCAGATATTAAATTCATACAGGGCATGCTCTTTGCACGAGATCATAATCAAAGACTGAGAAGTGATGGGACATGCTCTCTGACCATAGTATAATGAATGTAAAAATTAATCATGAAAAGATAACTAGAAGCTTCCCAAGTGTTTGGAAAATAAGCAATCAGCATAATGAGGTAAACCGTGGCTAATGATAGCATCGCACTAGAAATTGGAATTCAGAAGGAGAAAAGATAGTGTTGCTGACATGACAACCACAGTTCAAAGGGAAGGAAGATGGGTTCTTTCCTTTCCGTTCTTTTTGTCAGTGTTTGAAGGAACATTTGCCAAGGTGACACACAAATGCCATGGTACATACAGCTTTTAAAGTTTGCTTTAAAAGAGTAGTGCATTATTCTTAGTAAATGACTGAGTTAGAGTGGCTTTCTGGGACAATTACAAACATTGAACACTGTGCCAGACATTTCTGTCTCCCTAGACGGGAAGTCCTGCTCCTGTCTGGCGGGTGTTTGGGAGCTGTTGGAGGCATATTTCAACAGTATTTAACCAAGTACAGTGTGTGAAATAATTAAGAATCCCACTCCCTGTTCCTTTGAATATAATGGAAAGAGAGAGTTAAACAAAAGAGACCAACTAGATAATTTTTGTTCCAAATCAAAATAAAGATGAACTTTTCATGAAAACAATCTTTTCTCATATGCAGACTCTCAAGAGCTTGTTCCTTTGTAAGGAATATTACATTATTAAATAATAACAATGATGTTGGTAAATTATGGGATGGAGAGTGGTGCTCTTTGGTTCTTCGTGCATCTCCCTGTGGAAGATGATGGGCTACCAATGCCAACAGCATTAAAAGCCTGTCACATTAGTGATCTTCAGGGGCCCATGAGGCCAGACATTATGTTACAGCATTAGTTATTGTACTCTGAGGCCAGCGTCTTCCACTGCAGGTTATCACAAACTGAATTCCGCAGACTAAACACAAAAGCTAATTTTAGTGAATTAAGGAGCTTGTTTATTCCTCCCATTGCTCATAGCTTTAACCTCTAAGGCAAACTCAAGACCGTCCACTGAGATCTCTGCTGGTTTCACTGGAGAATGTCAAAGTCCCCCTGGATGTTCAGATGAAGGGGCTGAGTTTGTTATAGCGAGCCCATAAAAAAAAACTTCATTCTTCCTCAAGTAATTGGTTTCCTGCTGTCAGACACTCTGAAGAGATGTCTGACAAGCATTTGAACTGGTGTGTTAGTCCCTTGCTTATGTATCTCTCGGCAGCTCTGTTTATAATTCCCCCTGTTAGCACACTCTTCACTTGGTAAAGACAAATTTGGATTTTCGGTGTCTTTTTTATACAGACTTATTAGTGATTTGTAGCTGTTTTGAGTTCTCATGCCTAGGTGAGGACATGTGTGCTTGGGAGGCCTTGGTGTTCTGAGTGGCCCCAGGTGGCCTAGAGTTTTTGACCTTTTTCTGTTCTGGTATTTCTGTGTTTTCTCAGTCAGACTCACGTGGCATTTATAAGACGTAGAAAGCAGTTTTATTTTCAGGATCTTGCCCTTTAGCACATTTTAGAGCGCAATTGTCAAACTCTCCTCTCAGAGGATAGTTCAAACCTACCCTAAGAGATTACTTTGGGGAAAAGATATTCCAGATCTCAAAGTGCTGGAACTGAAGGGGTTCTGGGGGCACAGATGAACGGGTAACTAAATCAGAACAGAAACATTCCTGACGGTGACTGGCATGCAAAAGCAATAATAGTGGTGCTGAAATTCCTCAGTATCAGGCCTTACCTGATGGGGTCAGGCTCAGGAGGCCCTTGCTGAAGTAGTGAGTGAGGAGAATTCAGAAACACCGCTTTGTGTCTGTCATTGACTCCTTCCTCGTTGGAACCCATCCCTACCAGGAAGGGAATTGCAAAGATGAAGCAGGGTCCTATCAAGTGTTTGAAGAATAAGAAGTAAGAGTCATGAATTTATTTTTAATCCCATTGATGAATTGGGGAAGTTTCCATTTAAAATATGCGGCCAGAATCCAGGTATTTTTATGGGGATGGGCTATAGGGTCTAGCCATGTAGCTCACGCCAGTCATGAACTTTGGACATTCTCCCGCTTCAGTCTGAAATTACAGTTGTGTAACACCAGATCCTGACAGGACTGTGAAAGATATAAATTAAAGCAATAACTTAGAAGATAGGGCAGGAAGACAGGACTGAACCGCATGACCAACGAGGATGTTTTATTAAAAGTATATTTTTCTAACTACTGAAAGGTCTGGACACCAAACTTCCTTATGCTGTCTCCTTGTCCTTTGGCTTAATTAAAGTAAGTCACCCAATCTTTGTGTTCTCATTTCTCTATGTGGAACTTGAAACATTCGGGTAAATGTTAAAATTTTGTGAGCTATGTCTACAGAATTATCAGACTTGGGTTAGTGTATTCCAAGTGGCTACTCTAAAGGGTGACATCACATCTGCCTACCAGCCCTATGAGAGGAGACACGGTATAAACTGCTACTAGTGGAGCACTACAAGGTCACCATCCTCTGCCCCCATGGGAAAAAAGCCCTAGACTTGCATTTCCAAATCAGAAGATGTCATATGATCATCAGCCCATCTTGCAGACGGTACAGGCTGTTGAATCTTCGTTTATAAGCAACACAGAGTGATACTGGAAAGAAGCTGCAGGAACATGGCACACGTGTAGAAGGCTTAGGTACACAACAAGATGCTTAAATAAATGCACTGGATTTTTTCTTTATGGTGAAAGCACTGATGGATCACATTTGTTAGCTGTCTCCCATTTGACTCTGGCTGTGTGACTTGTTTTGGCAGTGGGACATTAGCAAGTGTGACACGAGCAGAGGCTTGACAAATGCTCACCCATCCATCCGTTTGTCCTATCTCTTGTTACTTTTGTAAACAGCCTTGGTGTAAAGAAGCCTTCTGGCCTGTTGGTGATACGTGGCTCAGCTGACAGCATTTTCTACCAATTTCGTGAGGGAAACTTACGCAAATAAGTCCTGTTTGTGCTCCAGAGGTCTATAATCACATGGCAGATCCTAGATGAGATCAGAAAAGACCCATTCAGTTGGGCTCAGCCCTGACTGTTTGCCTATAGAACCAGAGCAAGTGAGGCGGTGGTTAAGCTGCTAAGTTTTGGGGGTTAGTTAGATATGTGGCAAGATCTCTAGTTGGGAGGGCAGTTTCATGGAGGTGAGTAGATAAGAAAAGACAGTAGCAATCTGAATTCTTTTGCATGGGCATGGGACCAAACACTTGGGTCTAGTTTTTATACACACCTTGCTTGCTTCCAAAGTGGTCTGCAAAGCAATGAAATGTTTTATTTATTTATTTTTTTCAGAAATAGAAACACAGCTAGTTTGTTCTCTTGACTATATAGAGCACATGATTGGGCATTTCTGCCTGAGTTTTTCTTTCAGAATCCCACATGGAACAGTTAATCTGTAGGGGGTTACTAGAGAGAAATGTTGAGGCATGTTAGGAGAATGAGAAGACCTTGTGGGTTAAAGGTGAAGAGATTTAGAAGGACTAATCTTTTCGAAAGGCTCATATATGAACTCCAACCATCCTGCATTCAATATAACTTTACGACAGTAAACAAAGTTCACTTTATTGTCGTCCTAAAGCTGGAGTCTTCCCTCTGCCTGCCACAAGTCAGACTTAATACACAACAGAGCCTGCGGACTTCCGCTTTTTGTCATAAATGACTCTAAAACTGTGAGAGGGTATGAGGCCGCTGTTTTCTGGTATTAAACAAAAACAATTCTCAAGAGAAGAGGAAGTGTCATCCAATGCTTAGTTAAGTGTTGACCCAGTTTTCTGCTGTGGTACAGGAAGCTGGAGGACACAGATAGCATGGTGGCCTAGCTTAGCCAAAGAAGCGATATAGTAGTCAACAGCTACTGCAGTGGTTGGAGGGGTCATAGAAAGGATCGGTGTTGTTTGTTTTAGTTTGCTTTGCAACGGGGTCTCACTCCATAGCCCTGGCTGTCCTGAAGCTCTACGTAGATACATGAGGCTGGCCTCAAATTTACAGGGATCCACCCACATCTCCCTCCAGTGCTGGGATTAAAGGTGTGTACCACTACTGCTATCACTGGCTTTGGGCTGGGCTTTGAGACAGGGAAAGACAAGAATTCTTGTAAGATTAAGGCTGAGGTCTGGATATACGTGTTTAGGGCCTACAATAGAGACATCAGACAACAAACATTGCTGAAAGATGCTGGGGTCCTGACTCATTCTGACAAGAGCGTCCTTGTTAATACCCTGAGTAGTCATCTGAGGATCCATAAAGCTCACACCATAGAAGACTACGTCTTAGAGTGAGACTTAGTGTATACAAACACTGATACAGCCAAGGAAATGAAGATTTGATAAGATTGCTAGGAGTGACAGGGTTTGGAGCTTCAGCG
>LOEQ01000426.1:266275-282846 GCA_001685075.1 Bramus lutescens | reverse complement strand
TTGGAAGAGCAGGCAATGCTCTTAACCTCTGAGCCATCTCTCCAGCCCCCCCCCCTTACAATATTATCAACAACTACAGCAACAGTCCTTTCCAGAGTTACACCTCAAATTGTCTTTTTCCCTGATGCTATTAGATAGACAGAGAGTTCCTCAGGGGTCTCAAAATTTTCTCCTGGAAATCTCAATCGCCAGCTTTCTGGAGGTGCAGGGATCTTTATCTTCCTGGCAGGAGGTACAGAATCTTTGAACAGTTAAATTAAAAATTGAATCTCACATTAGCATTTTTTTCTCTCCCCACCTGCATCCTGATGAGTCTAGAAACTGGCGCAATATTTGTGGAGAGAAATTTAGCAATGCATGTTAAAACTCTTAGAATTTGGCATATCCTTGGACTGAGCAATTTACCTTCTGGGAATTTATCCCAAAGAAATCACTGGGGATGTTTGTATAGATGTGTGTGCAACAGTGCTTATCACAGCATTATGAACAAGAACAAAAACTGAGCAGCAAGCCACTGTCTGGGTCAGAGATTGCTGTTTTCCTGTCTATTCCTCCCCAGGAATAAGAATTCTCATTTGTATATGTATATGTGGTCCCTGACTGAAAAGTGTGACACACCCCAGACCTCTTTTTCTACTCTGCTATGCTCAATACAAATGTATGTGATTTCTAAGAAATCTCCTTAAAGAAGACTGCTTTGCCTGGACCGTTGGCCTTTTCCCCTACTGGATTGTGGAAGTGATGGTAGGGTATGGATCATATATTTTTGTAACATGGGGCAACAATCGAAGGATGGTGGGTTGTGGGTTCTGGCATTGTGGGAATCACTGCATGAGCTTTGAGAATTATTATGCATGAACGGATACAAATTTCAATCCATGTTAAGTGATTGCATTTGAATTTTTCTGTCACAAATAACAAAATTACTCACAAATGCAATGTTCACTTGCAAAGGGATGGTTAAATTATGGAATGCTACGGTATATGCACATGTGCCTTATACTGTATAATCCTGAACAACTGTTCAAATGACAGCATGCAAGCATACAGTGGAGTTATTAACATGCAAAAATTACTATATGGCAAGGAGAAAAAAAGAATAGCTCATATTTACAGGCATATCTAAAACTGCATTTGCAAAACTAATTTTTATTATATACATATAGATGTGCATTTGTTTCTATTTCTCTATATATTTCTATACATGTATCTCTCTAATACATAATATGCATCTCCTTAATCTCCTTTTTTATCTCTTAACATATTTAACCAATATGTGGGTAGCTGTTCTATTTGAATAGTAAAAGTATATACATATATATAACACACATATATGTATACATACACACATATGATACCTGCTACACTGGACATGTATACATTGGAAAATTGATGAAAGAATGTTGTGTTTCCAAAGTAGAGCAAGCGTAATTGTGAAGCAACACTCTCTAAGGAAATCTACTATATGAGCAGATACGCAGAAAGAAGAGATTGAATGTTGAGGATTTGTCATCCTCCTGTTCTGTGCATTCCTGTAAGATACACTGTGGTCAAGCATTTCCTCCTAGGGCATAAACAGGTTTGGTTGCTCTTTAAAACTGCATGGACCAGTTGTGTAGTAGATGAGCAGTTGCTGTAATGTCTGGTATGGGTCTGTTCTAGAAGGGCATCCCTGTAGGCAGTGTAGGCTTATTATGTAGTTTCTTCCAGACATGTATTGGTCAACAGTCATGTTGAACATGATGCCAATGTGAATTCTGAAATGACAGTGCCCCCTTCTTATGATATTAAAGCATATAGCTAAGACTGCCAGACTAATTGTGTCAGATCATAATTTCATTTAAGAGCTTTGCTCTAAAATAAGGCTAAATGGGGTGCATCTGATAGAAGAGCAGGAGAGAGAGGCGCATCCTGGCTTCTGAGACAGGACATGCATACTTCTTCAAAGCGCTGGCCCTTGGATAACTGCTAAGGTCCCTGTCCGGAGAGAGCGGCTATTAAGGCAGAATAAGGCCACACCTGTCTGAAATGCAGAATCTGAGGACTCCACTGATCCCAGAATTTGCATTTGGATCTTCCTGTGATTGACAGGCACAGTGCTCGAGAAGTATAGCTTTAAAGTGTATGTCTGTGTGACATTTCAAAGCTCATAGGGCAGAAACAGCAAGATGGTCACAGGAACAGCATGAACAATGCAGATCCAGAGAAATACCACAGCTGGTTGAGCTAGAACAAACTTAAGGACTGGACAGCAACAAGTAGTGGGGAGATAGGGCTGCGTTTATAAAAGGCCTGAGAACCCTTTCTTGTTCTGGAGCTCATGGGGTAAATGAAAGCTTAAATGGTGTAGTGATTACTTTTAATTATTAGCTCTCTGCAATTCATAAGCCAGTTTCTAGGTAAATCTGGAACTTATCTCGTGGTATTGGGGTAAGATGCAACTCCACATATTTCTTGCAGTCTTCACGCTATCAAACAAATCCATTTTTAATAGGTGTTCAGTTTACGGCACTCATTAAAGAGACAGGGTGATCCTGAAGGTGAGGGGGGATACCCCAGAACTCCTCACCTATTTCACTGATAGGAATTTAAGAGTTAAACTGATCTGGACGATTTAAAAGCTACAAACCTAGTCCTATGTGAGAAGTCAGTACAAGCAAGAGAAGTGTTGGCTGCTCTATTTTGCATGGGTCTGGTTCTTTTGGCTCCTGCAACCTGAGAAGTGTACCCAGATCCCTTCCCCCTAAGCCCCTGATGAAGAATATGAGGGACAGAAGCTGTTTTGTAAGCTGTCTGTAGTCCTTGAATAAGGCAGCCAAGAACAAGAGAGACAGCTGAAGGGCAGCTTATCAAGTATAGGGGGAGTCTTGTCTATACTGGATTAAAAGGACAAGGTAAGAGGATTTGGACAGGGCAAGTGAGTCAACTCAATGGGATCTTCATCTGCAGGCTGATAGCCACGTTACTGACTCAGGATGACTTAATAAAGACATCCAGTGACTGTCTGAGAGACAAAGATGGGACAACTATTACTGGACACAGGATTCTTCCTATCATGCAGGACACAAGACGCTTCATATTGAGGGTGATTGCATTTATCAAGGGGCACAAGACAGGGAAAGGGAAAAAGTATAGGTTACAAATTTCTGCTTATGTTCCCTGGACCTTGCTGACTAGGCTATGTAGGGTAGTGATTTATTCCTTCATCAAGAAAGCTCATTGGTAATTCCATAGTCAGGAGACTGAGGCAGGAGAATCATGAATTGACATCCAGCCTGGGTTGCATAGTAATATTTCAAAAAACAATGGCCAATGATATAATTCAATGACAGAATATTTGCCTATCACATGTAGGGACCTGTGTTCAACCCCCAGCAACACACACACACACACACACACACACACACACACACACNACACACACGCGCGCACACACACACACGCACGCATGCACACACACACATACACACATATACACAAATACATACACACAAACACACACATGGAGAGACAAAGAGAAGTAGGGAGGGAAAGAGAAGGGAGACACATACACACACGCACAGAACATTCAGGAATGGATATAATTGCTACATCTCACAGCAAATTGGGCCTTTGGAAGATTTGCAGTGCTGCCAATCAAATATGGACACAATTACCCATGATCTCTGCCCATGATCTGCCAGTTTGTGTCTCACATTGAGTTTTCCCCAACACTTGTGATAGCAGATTACTGCAATTAAAAAATAATTAGAAATCCTGCCTGGTAAAGGGGAAACTGCAGATCATCATCCACAGCCCAGGAACATGTCTGTGGCACAGAGATGGAAGGACTCCCCATCAGTGGTGGTAGAGGTGTGTGGGGGGGGATGGAGAAACATCTCAGCAGCAGGCTGAGGAGCTAGCTCTCTTTATCCTTTAGGGACCAGGACTCAGGTGAAACGGGATCCTGGCTTCTACAGAGTACAGGATTTCAGGAAGAGCTAGTACAAAGCAGAGTTGGAGTTTATTAAAAGAAAGGGGAAGGTGTTCATGGAGGGGCCAAGGTACATGGGAGAGCATGAGTGTGGGCTTCTCACAGAAGATCCAAAATTGTCCTAGCAGTGGACATATTGGTGGCTTACAAGCTTCTAAAAGTCTCTTTACCCGTTTTACTTTATTGATTTTGTTCTTTGACAATTTTACACCCATATATAGCGAATCTGATTATTTTCTCATCTCCACCTCCTTTATCTCTGTCTCATCCTTATCAACCACCTGCCTCATCCCTACCAGTACTTTTTATCAGATTCATGACCTTTTGTTGTGTTTTGTGACCCACTGAATGTAGCCTTGGCCATCTGTGTGAGCACTGAGTAGGAGCTGTCCATCAGACAATGGACATAAAATTTGTGGGTATGTCCATGGGGGTGGAAATGACACTTTCAGTTCCTCCAGGTATCAGTTACAAATGGTTCAGCAGTGGGAGGTAGGCCCCCCTCAGCTCTTCCTCCAGCCACATCTGGTTGATGGCTGAACCATTGCTGCACAGACCCAGTGTAGACATCCAAGCTTCTGTGAGGTCTGAAATTATGTTTTCTTCCTTCCGTCCTTCCTTCCTTCCTTCCTTCCTTCCTTCCTTCCTTCCTTNCCTTCCTTCCTTCCTTCCTTCCTTCCTTCCTTCCTTCCTTCCTTCCTTTTTAAGTGACATTTTAAGGTCATTCTGTAGGTGTCTTGGACAGTACTGCAATCTGATTTAAACAAAACCAGGAATTACTAGGGTTGCGCAGGAAGGGATGACCATGTCTTTATTCCTGTGCTGTAGCTAGCTTCGGCTATCAATTTGACATACTTTGAAAGAAAAATAGTTTAATTGAGGAAATGCCTCTATCAGATTGGCTTAATAACATGTCTGTGGAGAGTTTTCTTGGTTGCTAATTGATGTTGATGAGTCAAGTCTGTGGTCGGCACTACGTTCCTGGGTTGTATAGGAAAGATAACTGTGTGAGTCAGATGGAACAAGTCAGCAAGTGGTATCTTAAGATCCCTGCCTCAAGTCCCTGCCTAGGCTTCTATCAATGATGGATCTATAAGCCAAATGAAACCCTTTCACCCCAAATTGCTTTAGATCATAGTGTTTAATCAAAGAAACCAAGCAACAAATTAATAGTTACTGTAAGGGGGATTTCTAGTGAGATTCCTAGAAAAGGACAACTTTGTAGCTCAAAGGGAGAAAGGCCCTAAGCAAATGTTAATTGTCCTGGAATTCTTGTTTCTCAACTGGTGATAGGCTTCAGCCAGACTCCATGGAAAGGGACTCATTTCCTCTTTAATTTCCCTACTATATTTCCTCTTTTTCTATCCTCTTTATCCTGACTTGACTAAAGTATGTCTTCCAAGACCAGTCAATGTATCCTCCCCAGAGTCTGATCACAGAGATTGTCTTTCTCAGTGTCCATCTTTTGTGACTACATCTGAGATGGGCAGGCAGACAGATAATCCAGGTGAAAATAAGAATTTTTAAAGGGAGGTTTGCCTGTATCAAATTGATCCCTTGATTCCTGGGTAAGACTCTTATATTTGTGGTGGGATATTTATTTGTACACTGTGTGAAGATGTTTTGTTGTGATTGGTGTAATAAAAAGCTGAATAGACAATGGCTAGGCAGGAGCCATAGGAGGGATTTCCAAGGAGAGAAAGGAAGAGGAGGAGGAATCTAGGTGAGCAGGAGATGCAAGGAGACACTGAAAGAAAATAGAAGGTACAAAATGGAAGAGAGGTAAACCATGTAATCAAACATAGATAAATACAATTGGATTAATTGAAGTTATAAGAGGTAGTTAGGAACAAGCCTAAACTGTAGGATGAGCTTTCATAATTAATAAGAAGTCTCTGTGTCATTATTTGGGAGCTGGTTGGTGGGAAAGAAAAAGACTCATTACATATGGCACTCAACATGGGACACATATTTTTACATAAAACTTGAAAAAGTTTTAAATAAAGTTCCAAACAAACACACATGGAACCAGACATGGTTTCCTAGTCCCACAGTCTCTCAGGCAGGCCACAGCATATAAAAATGTGCCTCCCAGCCATTGCTCATGGACTTGAGTCAGTCAGTGCCATGAGCTAAGCCATGTGGTGGGTTTAAGACTTGGCTTATGAGGTCAGAAAAGGCAGCAGGTGTATAGTAAACTGTTCCAGACTGAGAAAAATCTTTAAATAGATACAGTAAAAAGGGGTATAGATAGTCATAGAAAAAAAAAGCAAGAGTAAAGTAATATTTTTTAAAAGCCATTTAAAGATTGGAAATACACAGGGCAATGCCAATTTACTTCAGAAAAGGATGACAAGTGTCAAAGAACCTACATATGGAGTTTGCGTTCAATGAGGCAAAGGTAGACATTTGGACAAGAAACTTCCCTTGCCTTGACTAATGATAGTATACTATCCAAACTAGACAAGTAGAACACAAGAGAAAATGATTGCTGAATCTTGCCAAGACAAGGTAGGCCAGTCCTTCAAAGTTCCTACTTTATAGGATATTCTAGGTCTGTAGGCTGAAGATAGATGCCACATCATTGCTGAGGAACCTTGGGCTGACTGTGCAGGCAGTCAGTTATTTCTGCCATTTCTATAGTTTTGGAAATTGTTTTCGCTACACTTCCTGTTTACTCAGATAATTAAATCTTATGTATTTCTTGGGTCTTTAATGGGGTTAAAGACTAGATAGTTAGTTTCACAGTTTTCCTTTTTACCAAATTCAGAAAAGAAACTTACATAAGAGATGTGAAGTTTATAAAGTTGAGAAACATAAAATCTTAAGTTATTTATCTAAGAAAATGTTTTAAGGTCTAAAAAGATATTTTGAGGATTGTAAAGCAAGTTATGATAAAAACTGGCTTAGGTATACAACTTTGGACTCACTAAGACATAATAGATAATATAGTTCTTTCTCAAAATTTGCCAAGTTCTTATCTGATAAATGTTCTT
The DNA here is from genome assembly GCA_001685075.1 of Bramus lutescens. Taxonomy (NCBI): domain Eukaryota; kingdom Metazoa; phylum Chordata; class Mammalia; order Rodentia; family Cricetidae; genus Bramus; species Bramus lutescens. Next base: position 275,877 of record LOEQ01000426.1, on the reverse strand, counting down.
ATTGTATATAGTTTTACTGCATTATTGCTAAAACCTTTCCTTTTTATTTAGACAAAAAGGGGGAAATGTGAGACATTTGTACACTGTATGGAGCTATATCACTGTGATTGGTTTAATAAAGAGTTGAGTGGCCAATAGCTAGGAAGGAAGTATACGTGGGGTTTCCAGGGAGAGGAAGGAAGGGAAGGAGGAACCTAGGTGTGCAGGAGATGACAGGAGACATTGAGAGAAAACAGGAGGTGCAAGATCAAAGAGAGGTAAGCCATATGATAGAACATAGATTAATGTAATTGGGTTATTTTATATTATAAGAGCTAGTTAGAAACAAGGTTAAGGTATAATCTGAGCTTTCATAGTTAATAAGTTTCTGTGTCATTATTTTTGGGAGATGGCTGGCAGAACAGAAAAAGATTACATTTGTTTGTATTTGATCAGCTCCACCTTCAAAGCTCAAGACAGTACTTGCACTCTCTTCCAGCCTAGAGGTTTCATTCTGAGCATAGAACCAGATGATTCCTTCTTGACTCCCCTTGGCTTCCAGCCTAAATGGCTTCCATAAAGGTCTCCTCAGTACCATTCAGAATATTTGCTCCCAGATTGCTTTCCAGCAGATTTCTTTGACTGTGGGATAATTACTACTTTCCCTCAAATCAGGTCTTTATATCCTACATGTAAGGAAAGTTTGGGAGGACATGGATACTGGGGACAGAACCTTTGTCAACAAAGGCCCAGTGAATAATCACTCATGTTGTTTTTTTTTGTTCTTTTTGTTTTGTACTAACATTAATTTGATTTAGAAACTTTTTATCCATACTTGAAATGTGCCAACTCTCATCTCTCTTGGAATATTGGCCTTATCCAGAAAGTATCTATTTTAGCATTAACATATTTTTATCATTTTCTGTTTTCAATTGGAGACTTACAATTATTGGTAATTTAGTGGGAGACTTTTCCCTGTAAAAGTAGCCAAGTCTTTTTAATCATTGACCTCCCTGTCTCTGACTTTAAAAGATAAATGATCTGAACCTAAAATATGAATGACTTTACCAGAAATTGTGCAACCACATACCAAGAAAGTCAATCAGCCTTCCAACTTCTCCTGGATAGGCCCCCACAGACCCCTTTCCTGAATTCCCTCAGCAGATTACTTATGTTAGGGTCTGTTTCTGATCATTCCCTTCCCAGTTTTGGAATACATTAGTATTTATTTTTAGCGAGCTTGTGATAGAATAATTCTTTAAGTCTTGAATAATTTGTGTTTCATTTCCCCATGCATAGGGCTTATGTGTTGATACCCCCACTGATTTATCCATTGCAATATTCCTCCAATTTCTACCTGACACACCTTGATACTCATTGTTCAAGTCATCAACATCTTATATATAGGTTGCAGTCATCTTGCCTAGTTCTCCTTTTGATTCCAGTCTCTATTTAATTTGTTCTGGTAGGAAGTTTAGAGGCAGGAAGAAGTTTAGGCCATGCAAATATCACCTGCATAATTCACCTGATAGATATCCATATCCAGACAGACTTTGCACTGGATCTTGGCTTAGAACTTCAAATAGAGTATGGTCTTGATTTAGGATTTCATCAATGTTCAGAGAAAGCAATTACAGACATTATTTATCCAGATACATGGCAGTTAACCCCTTGCTCCAGACCTCAGTGTTTTTCCATTGCTACCTTAGATCCATTGACATTTTATTTTTTTATTTTTTATTCATTTTACATACCCACCACAGTTCCCTCTCCCTCTCTTCCTTATTCCCATCCTCATTCCACTGACATTTTAAAACTCACCATCAAGGTCTCTGTCATCTAGACCCTGTGTTCTTGTCTAGTGCCTTACTTCCCTTGAGCCATTCATTCCAGCCAACTGACCTCTCTACAAAACTTTATGGTTGTATCTTGTTCACCTCACATCTGGGTTAGCTCCACGCCTGGCCATTCCAGTTGACTATGGTCATATCTGCTCACTTCTCATTTGTGCCCAACACAGCTATGGCATTTGGCACTTGTGATATCTCTGAACTTTGGTGGTAAAGTTGATATTTTCTTCTCACAGAGCTATGTAACTTATTGTATCACCTGTGTAATTGAACAGCTGTAGATTAAGGGTCTGGAAGCGTCCTCACTGGTGTGGATATGTGCTTTTGTGTGAAGTAGAAATAGAGGGCTTGAGGAAGACAAAAAGCAGAAGTTGAATTAAAGTAAGTACAATGGAATGTTCCTTCTCAGTCTTAGCTGTTTTATTTTCTCCTTGTTTGATGTGTTCTCATTGGAGGAAAATCCTCTTCTCTGCCAACTGAACACATGAAGTTTGGTTCTTTAGGTAGTGAGGTTCAAATCCAAAGTCAGTTTCCCTGTTTTGCTTGAATTTGAGGCATTGCTGAACCAAAACAGTAAAAAGGTTTTCACTGATTCAATTTCCTTCATGCAGGCATATTAATAAAGTCAGTAGTGTAAAATTGCCAGTTTTATGTAGCATTTGAAGATTACTTGGTTTTGATAAAACCTTTATTAACCTGATGAGAAATGTTATTTTTATGTGAAAATTACATCATTTAAATGCTTATTTTCTGCTAAGAGTAGCTTGTGATTACTGTTGATATTCTTTAGTAGCTTTCTGTGATTTTTCTTAGGTTAAAGCAGTTAAGTGATTGGTAACATACCATTTATTTCTATACTATGTGTGTAGATTGTATTTTGGGTGACTTTGGGATGAACTGTTTTCCCGAAGTGATTTTTTCTCCAAAGCATCATCAACTTGTTTATAACTTTTCATATGAATGACTACGAACCCAAGGTTTGATAATAAACTTTCTATGCATTGGGTTGCATGAATATGAGCTCATGGTAGTCCTTCTGAGGTAATGGAAGGCAGTTGCTCTATTTGGAAGCTTCTTTTACTAAAGACCAATTTATTTTTCAAGGCATGATTTTCAAAAAGGTTTGTCTTTTTCTCAAAAAGTTACTAGATTGATTTGTTTCTTTCAATCGGATTTAATAGCTTCAAATTTTAGAACTCACACCTCAAAGACAGCAATATTACATTTGATAATACTCTGCTCATTCGGCTCTGGAACATTCTGTTTGGTTGAGAAATGAAAATGTGTCTCAGGATAGGGCACCAAATGCTTTGTTCTAAATGGCATCAAACTGGTCCCTGGCTTAGGCAAGTATTGGCATAGAGTCCTGTCAAATCTGCTGCTTACTCTGACCCATGGGCAGGATACACCTACTAATTTTTCACCTATATTACTTTACTGTGTGTTATTTTTTCTGAATGTTTACTACCAAATGTAACAGGAAAGGAGAATTATGAAGCAGAGCCAGATGCTGTTATGAATTAGGAAGCTAATTTTTCTTCCATGTTTTTCTGGTAAAAAATTACTTTAGTGTACATACAATATATTCTGTGTGTAATAGAACATGTTGGTATTTATGTAATCAGTAAAATAAAACATGTATTATTTAAAAGAGCAAAGGGCAAATAATGTGTTACAGATGTGACTTATTGACGTGTTCGGAACCAATAGCACACCCGGTGTCTCGGGCTAGGAGTAAAGGTGCATTCCATAGGTTGTTCACCAAATTCTCCTTCTTTGAAGCCACGCTGAGCAAGAGGAACAAATTGCTGCTTCATATCTATTTCTTCTTCCCGTGGCTTCCTTTCCACCTCTGACCCTGCTTTTTGTTTTGCTACATGTTTGACTCCAGCAGAAATTAAAATATATTTTATGGACCCATAGTTTGGCAGTATGCTGGAAAAAGGAACACAAGTGACCTAAAGCAAATTTCCGCCATAGTGCTTTCAATATTAAGAGAGATTTTCATCTAACAGCACCAACAGAATGGAACATGAGCATACCAGCAGCTCAGGGCTATAAACACAGCTTCCTGATGACACATCCCTCGGGGGGATAGAGCATACCATTTCTATATTATTCAGTTTGTCATTCCATTGCCATAGAACTGGTTTTTGCCTCAGAAAATGTCTCTTTCCCAACTCTCCAGCTGCCCTTCATTCATAAAGCAGTGTTTTAATAAGGTAGTTGTTTACTACAAAACAATGATAATACTAATAACGAATCCCTAACAGCAAAGCATATTCCTTCCCGGCAATGGCCTCCTTGATGCCAAACAGCTGGAGGAAAGATGGGTGAAAATGCAATCAGGCATTTAAACACCATTGCTGGATGTTTCCAAACATAAACATCCAGATGTATAGCCTTGTGGAAGTAATAGGCTTGATTACTTGCTTTTTGCATACTTCATCTGGATCTTTTGATGCTGTGTGGATCTGAAGTCTTAGATTATTCTTCATTTGCTGTATCCTAAACGGCTTTTCTGAACATGAATGGTAACAGCAGTGCTGATGGTGGAGGCTGAGCCGGGCAAGGGCTGTGTGAAAGATGGAAGGGAAAGGATTCAGAATGTGGTTAAATGGGTCCCTCTCCTGGCTAATGCACGTGAAAGCAAAGACTTGCAAAGCAGCTGAAGTAATTTCAGTTTTCACTTAAAGGATATATGAGACTAAAGATGCTGAGCGAAAGGGCAAGATTTCCCTCTCCTCATCTGAAATCCAGAGCCCAAATAGCCAGGAGCTTCCTGGGCTATTTAGTTCTAGGAAAGAAAGTTCCCTTGTATGCCATTGAAAGTACTGGCTCCCAAAGAGTCTGCAGTCACTAATGCTGAGGGACAGCTGTTTCCTTTGCAAGAGGCTGCCTCATTAGGCATGATTAAACGTCTAGAAGAAATGAAATGACTCTTTAAAATAAAACTCATACTACTCCACCAAAACCAACTCAGGTTCTCCTTCTCTGACATTTGTGATTGGTAATTCTCACGAAAGCCAACGCCAAACTGTGTCTCTAAGCTTAAACACCTGAAATATAACGATCTCATCAGAGGTGGCTTGGTCTCAGAGTTAGATGCACACGTCCTAGTGCTAAAATGAATGCCAATTCCTTTCCAAGAATGAAGAGGAAAAAAAAACAGTCATTTACTGACATGTCCCTGTGGAAATCAATAATGCTACAGATCACGGAGGAGCCAGGAAAAGCCTGTGCATATGAGTAACTTAGTCTGCTCATTGATTCAAGTGGGCTGGTTAAAGAAGAACTCTGCAGTGATGATGTCTCCTAGGCAGGAAGAACAATGTCATCATTAGCATGTGGGATGGTTTAGCATTTAGGGTATTTCACACATAAAGAAATTTAACACAAGGCTGTTTATTCTGCTTTAGACAGATGGTTTAATGTGTCTTTAGCCTTCAGCCAATCAGACCACCCATGGTTTTCTTCAGCCAGGGGCTTTTAAAAAAATAATTGGTAGACAGTAATTTTCTAACAAGACTGACTGTGGTATATTTTTCTAAATCTCTTTCTTACTCTTAACTATCCCTTAGTAATTCATGGCTTAGTAGTTCATGGCTGACAAACCTCTCTGGCACTGATTCCCCATTTATAAGTAATTACTGACATAAAAGGAGATGAAGGTGCTTAGTTTTTTTTTTAAATCATTAATGATTCCTTTGCAATAGAAAAGCTATTCAGAAATGATTGCTTTGGAAAAGAGTTCTCCTTTGATTAGACATTGCCTCCCTCTGGAGAAGTCGTTGTTCCAGAGGCCTCCAAGATGAGAAATGGCAATCCAATATGGATGGATAGCTGTGAGTTGAAGAGATCCATTGTACTGAGTTCATATGCTTATCTCAGGTGGTAAAGGCTGAGGGTAGCTGTGCCTCTAAGGAAGGGGGCTGCTTAGTAAGGAGTAAGCAAGCTGTGGATGCCATGGTCTTCCTACCAATGTGAGAAGTGCACATGCTTGAAAAGTAAGATATATTGGTATTCTATAAATTTATAAAGGGATCTCAATGACCTCCTGTGCAACCCTGGGTACTATGCAGCTCTCCAGGCCTTCATGTGGCTCCAAGTCCCAGGACTAGCCCAAACACATGGTTACTGGCAGGATTTCCCCCCTCCATTCACTTGGTGGAGTCCTATTGAGGATGTGCTTACATCTGGGGTTGGGGAAAAGTGATTACATCACAGAACATTTAATGAGGAAATGTGCTTACAGGCAAGCGTCTTTGGGTTTGAAAGGGTTAGACGTCTGAGCCCAGAGCCTGCAATTGGTCTTTTGAGGAACAAAGATCTGTCTCTTTTCCCCTGGCCCTCAGATTTTCTGGTGATGCTGTAAAGAGTTGGACTCAGATGTGTGTTAGTTCTGTGCCTGGTGCTCTGGTAAGTGTTTTGCACCAAAACTGTCCATTTCCTCATCTGCAAGGAGGGAGATCCTGGTACAGCCAGAAGTGCTCTCATGTACCATGTTGTTCTGTTTAATCTCAGCACAAAAGTCAAGTCAGTCTCACCCAGTGAAGCAATCCAACAGCTCTCTTCTCCAGGTGTAAAAGACAAAGGGGAGGTGACTGAGACACAGACGTGAACCTGGAGTGTCTGTGAAGATAGACCCCACAATGCACACTGGCCTTCCATGTAATCAGCTCCTATGTGAGAAAGGGTAAGGGATGCAAATGACCATTCCCTGGTTTTGTCTGGTCTCAGATCCTGGCTTCAGAGAGAACTCTAGGCATAAGCACTCACCCTGGAGGTTCCTGTAATGAGAATGTGGGTGCTAATGAGGTCCCAGAATCTGTGCCAGACCAACCCTCATAGCACCTTCTTCATGGAGCAGCAGAGGCACAAGGATGTACCCACTGTGCCAATCTGGTGAAGCTACATGAGCTGGACCTGGAGAGCCATGCTGCCTCCAGTCTGGAGTTGGTAGTCTAGGACAGAGGTTGCTAACCTCCTTTTGCCACCCGTGACTCCCGTTTGCTTGTGCCAATGATCATAGCGCAACCTTTTACAGGATACCTTGGTTGAAATGGAATCAGCTGACCATTGCTGCTGCTAGACCTGAATGATGTCGGGTCCTGATGAGGGTCCCAAAGGCAAAGTCGTGTTCACCCTTGTTGCTCACATTCTGCTGGAAGCCAGACTCATTTTCTGGCACTACTTGTGCTCTGGCAGCCTCACTGCCAGGCACCAGAACATCTATAAGCTGCTTTCAAACCTGGACACAGGGCCTGGACCGCCACCCACCAGGTCATCATGAACATCTGGGTTGTCAATGCTCTCAAGTGCATCAGCCCTTTTCTGTTACCACTGCAGCAGAGATGACTTTATTAGAAAGGTCCACGACCTGGAGGTCTGGGTTACCTTGTGAAGGGCCAACACGTTGGAGCTGGTCAGCACCTCGGACAGAGACCTGGGCGTCAATAGACGCGAGCAGAGTCCTCTACACTCACGAGATCAGTCCAAGCTGCAGCCAGCCAGTGTCACCTAGTGGCAACATGGTGTCATTGGACAGTGACCTGACATCGGTGGCCAAGGAGGCCCCACACTGTGAGAGTGGAAAAAAGGACAACGCTAATTGCAGGAAGCCAATGCTTGCGGGGTCAGCAAGCAAGAACAACCCTCCTGACATCTCTCTGGCCACAAATAGTCACCTGGGACTTGAACCTGAGCTCCTGTGGTCAGATCACCTACTGGTGACTGAAAGCCGAGGCTGACTATGACAAGATCTTGTGCTCCCTTCCTGCACCCCCTTCCCCAGCAAGGTCATCATCTGGCTGGGTAGAGATCAGCCTACTTTGCTGTGAGGTGGCCATAGTGCTACTTTGCTTTAAGTGCCAGAGGACTGGGCGCCATCTGGTGGGAAAGTTGTGCTGGTCTCAGCATTGCAATAGCACCAAGGAGGGCTGGTGATAGGACCCAGGGTTAAGAGTAGAGGGGCAGCCAGATTTCTTATTGGTGGGTTGGTGCTTTCACCAATGGCTGAACCCTTCTCCTAGTGGCCATTGTCAGTGTAAATTGCTCCTAGTACACAAAGGAAGGAGTATTGCCCGAGCCAACAGCAAACCAGAGGTGCCCCAAGCCTCAGCGATTTTAGGGAGCTTGATTCTGGGAGCCTCAATTCAAATTCTCATGAAATCGTGGCCACTTTTCATTTCATCAGAGTTCCTGGGTGTGCAACTACATGATGTTTTAGTGCGGGGGCAGCGGGCAAGCTTTGTCTCTTTCTTCTGCAGAGACCCGGTTCCACCTCCCACGGGGAGCCTGCACAGCTCTCTTTTCGACCTCACTAACTCTAATCGATTTTCATGCCAGGGGGGCTTATGCAAATTCAGTGTGCAATTATTTGGAGCTTGAAATGTCTAACCAGCAAGGGAGAGCTCCTCAGATGATGACGGGAGGCCTGATAGGCATGTTCATGGGAGTCTGGGTCTGCCTTTGCTGTCCCCTGTCTACGGTAACTCCTCTGGGTCTAGTTTTAACACCAAACTCCCCCAGGGTTGGCTCCAGATGCTGCACTTCTGATGAGGGAAACAGAGCCCGTGCCGTCAGTCTCCTTATCTCAGGGTGAAATATTAACGTCTGCTGCTGCACTCTTTCTAAACGCGGTTCAATCTCAGTTCTTTCCACTCCCATCCCCTTACAGAGTGGATAAATCTGCTACGTGCACAAGGCAATTTCTGAGTATTTATCGTTACAGCCGAGCAATGTGTTTGACATTCTGCGCATATTTTATGGATAACAAAGTAAGCCTTTTCACTTTCAGGACACCTCTGAATCCAGATGAATTTAGTGTGAAGGACAGTGGAGAAGGAGACGGTGTCCTGAGTGATGGCAGTTCTGATAGAGAGGGAGTCAAAACAGCAACCTATCACACGGCCGTGAATAAGCTCAAACCCGCGTCTTTGAACCCCTTATTCTCAAAGTCATCACCATGCTTCTATTCCAGGCAGAAAAAGAATTAGACACGTTGTCCCAGAAACACAGCGAGTGTGTCCCATTTGAGAATGCTATAGGTGAGCAGGGTGCCCCTGGTGAGCAGCTTAAACAGTAAACATCTATTTCTTGTCTATTTTGATAGATGGATTTCATAGAGGGCCAGATTTGATTTGCAGAGAACATGTGTACGTGGCTTTGCTTGACTTAACTTTGTTTAAAGACTGTTGTACACAGGCAGCCTCATACCCATCAACCCACCTGCTGTGCTGTTCTGAGGTTTTGTCTCCTGCCAACACATTTTCTGCTAGTCGAATTCTTTGTCATGATGTGTGCTTCTGAGGTGGAGTCCCTCTGGGAAAAAGCATAATGAGCTACGAAGAGGTTGTGTATTAATTTTCATGAACGTGAGGCTGGGCCTTAACTCTATGAGAGATGGAGCTTTACTCAAAGATGGTATAAATGGGAGGTCTTTGTGGTCCAAATGCATCCTCACTATGAAGAATACATTTGCAAATGATGCGTTTAAAACCTTCCACTTATGAAAATTGGCATGTATCTAAAAACATGTACATTCTCACTACCTTCTTCAGAATATGTTCTGGTTTGTGGACATCTTTCCCAAAATGTGACATTCAGAGTTAAACCTTCACAGAGCCAGTCTCTTTTTGGGGTTCCAAAGTCATATACCAAAATTGTCTCAACATCTCAATCTGAGTGACAACAGACATGCTACATGTTTGAAATTGAATTCATAGATCTAATCTACATGGGAAGTAGAAAAAGACAAGATCTCCTGAGTAA
>LOEQ01000426.1:244243-262316 GCA_001685075.1 Bramus lutescens | reverse complement strand
GGCTGGCCTATCAAAAGGCCAAGGCAGTTTCTTTATTAACCAATGAAAGTGACACATAGGCAGATGACCCTCCTACATCCTATCAGCAAGTTTGTGGGTCATCTTCTTGATTAATGATTGATGTCAGCAGTGCTACACTCAGCAAGCTGGCCCTGCAAGGTGTAGGAAAACAAACTGAGCAAGCCATGGGGACCAGTCCAGCAAGCAGCATACCTTCGTGGTCTCTGCTTCAGTTCTTGCCTCCAGGTTCTTGCCTTGCATTCCCTCAATGACAGCCTGTGATCAGGATATACAAGCTGCTATAGGCCCTTTGCTCTTCAATGTTGCTTTGGGTCATGATGTTTATTTACAGCAACAGAAAGCAAACTAAGCCAGCAATGCTCCAGAGCCTTAACTGAAAGGGCTGCATGATAAATGTATCAGCAGAGGTTGGGTCCTCCATGGCCTGTTATTCTCTGCATTTGGATCAGTCGTAGATTTCTACAGCAAAAAGAATCCCCCCTTTTAAAGTGAAGGTGAGACCTATACCTATCTGTGGTATAAGGATTCGTTTTCAGAATGGAGCTACAAATCATACTGGTTTAGGAGCGTGACAGTAGTAAGTTTCTCCTGTAGGGTCCATGACATCACCAGCCCCAGTTTAGGCTGAGTCTATACCATCAGGCATGATTTCCTTTCCGTTGATCATGTCTTACGTCCAATTAGACAGCTGCTGCTTGCCCTCAAGATACGTCAGCAGATATTTGAACTGTATCCCCATCTTATGTGCTTACATAGGCAGAATCATGCAAAACGTTCCTGAGGGACAGGGCTGTGGACAGAAGATGTTTAAGAAGCCTTGCTCTAAGAACCACACCCATCGCACTCTGCACGCCTGCTGCTCCTGACTCCAGCTGCAGCTTAGAGTTGGGTAAAGTGAGGCTGAGAGTTTGCGGACGTCTCACTGCGTGCACTAACTTTCTGGAAACGTCAGCGCTCTCTTAGTGCTTGAGGCTTTTACAGTGATCTGATCCTTTCGGATCATTTATGTTAGATAAATGTGAGTGGCAGGCTTAGCTCCAGCCCATGAAATCTATCCACACTCTTACATCTCTGCTGGAGCATAGCTGCAGGAAATGTAAAAGCATGTGTTTTATGAGTCCTTTTAAAGGCTTAGGACCAATTTATATTCCCGGGGATGTTTCTATTGAGTTTGCATGCGATGTGATGTTCATCTTATACTCAAACTTTGTGCTGCCTTTCTTAGAAAATGCATAGTGGTACTATGGAAAGGATGACTTACAGGTGAGAGCACAGCGCTAGGATTAAAATCTGGGAGCTACATGAAATGAGGACCAGCGAGAGGATTTTAAAAATACTGTGTTTCTTAATATATACCACCAACAGAGTATCAAATATTCTAATAATTTTCTGAAGTTGTTTCTATATGTGCTGGGGGAGAGAATGTGGGGTCTTGTTAAAATTCTAGTTTTTATTGTAATTCTGCTCATTTCCCTAATCAAAGCTGTGTTAAAAACCAGAGGCAATAATCTGATTGACTTGCTTGAATTTGATTTCTACTTCATTTCCTCAGTCTACCAGCAGGTGGGGCTGCAAGTCATTGGCAGAAAAGTGTAAAAAACGGAAAAAGCGAACAGCTAGGAAGGTTGTTTACGCTTAAAGGCATATTGTTATGGAGCGTTTTGACTTTTCCTCTTTTGGGGATTTAAACTATTTTGTTTTGTTTCCAAATAATTTCTGATTATTCATAAAGAAAACACCCAACGGTCCTGAAAGAGTAAACCATGAGACCCAAACCAGCAAATCACCAATTCCCAGTCCTTCGTTACATGATGGAAATACTTACAGGGCTGAGCTTTCTTCAGTGACCCTTTACCCTCACATTTCCAAGCTGAGAAATACGAATCTCCAGCCAGGACACTCAGAAATCAAGCGATGTTATTTTCAAGACTGTGCTTCTCTAAGTGAAAGGCTGCGAAGAGAATATGACGTAGTTTACAGCTGCAGGGGCAGGTCCACCTCCCTCTTCCTGGATGTAATGATGAATTAAATCACCCTTCCCTGTGCAGATCACCTTGACATCCTGCAGAAGCAGCCACTTCAGCCGGAGATGCTGCAGCTCGTGGAGACGATTATGTTTGGGGAATATGTATATTTACGTTTCTGTCAAGTGTTTTGCAAGCCCATTTACGTCCACGAGACTCCCGATTTTGACATACCTCTCCTTAAATTATACCAAGTCTGTGACAGAGTGAGTGATAACTTTATATAATCCTGGATGTTTTGTGAGTCTTAAAAATGGTCTTTATTGCTGTGAATGTAGATGAACATTTATTTTATATTCTAGGACCCTTTGTGGATGTACACAAAACATCCCATTTAGATGTTCGTTTACTTTTGCGTGTCATTTTATTTCAGGACAGCTTTAGGCTGAATTATGCTGAAAACCCTTATCAGAATCACAAAGCTAGCGTGTGGGGTAAGGCTGTGGACCGGTTGCTCCGAGATGTGTCCTCCCCTAAACCACCTCCCTAGCCTGTTATCTGAGGGGTGCTGAGCGCTTAACCAATGGGTAGACAACAGGTAGACTTTAGCAGAGGTGAGAATGAAATGCATTCCTGGGGACTATCCCTGTTGGGCGCAGCTCTTTCAGGGGCCAGGGTTACAGAGAATGAGGGATTCAAGAACGAGAAAGGTTCTGATGGATCTGCCATCTGCATTAGACTTTCTATCAGGATTCCTCTAACTGGAGCCAAAGAGGAACTGGTGTGGAAGAGCAAGGGCAAAAGGAGGATGAAATGCAATGATGTGGGGGTTGTGTGTCTCATCTGCATCTCACTAGATCTGTGAGTGACAGCCTGAAGCCAGGGATGTGCTGGATGGCAGCTCTGCTTAGTACCCTTTCTGTAGGGCTGGCTCAGACCTTGGGAAGAAGTGAGCCTGGACATGCACAAGGCTGATATCATTGGCTGGAAGGTTCTAGGGTTGTGGATGTCTGACTGTCAAGAGCTGTGCTGCCCTTACACAGCGCCTGCCATCCCCACATTTGACATTTAAGAGACTATTTGAGGTCAACTAAGATTCAATGAAAAATTGTTTGCTTAGTAGCCACTCACGACTGATAGGTCTGGAGTAGACCCGGCAGGGATGAACCTTCAACATCATAAATGTTTTAATGGAAAGCAGTGCTCAGGAAGAAACAGGCTGGGGGGGGCACCTCCATGAACTGAGGTACGAGGTGAGCTGCTGCCCCGTTTTCCTTACCTCATATCTGCATATGGAGAACCGAACCGTGTGCTCTCCACGGTGAGGAGTAAGTTTGTCAGCTCGACTGCTTTGAGAAATGCCCAAGTGACCCATAAAGCATACTTGAGTGAGACTGTGAAGGTGTTTTTGGAGATCACCAATAAGGGACAGCAACCAAGGGAAAGAACTAATTTTTGTGTATAGGTGGTACCGTCCAACCAGCTGGGCTCTTGAATAAAATGGGAAAAAATAAGAGCCTGCTAGAGTTTCTGGCTCCATTTTTCCTGTGCTAGAATGTCTGCCTCCTGCTGCTGTGCCCATGGACATCTGACTCTGGTTTCTTTAGTCTTCAAGCGTTGACTCATACCAGCAACACTCCAGGGAGCTTCCAGGTCTCCTGCCTTGAATCTCAACTGCAAAATTGGTTCCTCTTATTCTGAGGCTTTCAACTTCTTGGCTTGAGCAGCTACTGGGTTCTAGGGCTTTTCCAAGTGCAGAGGACCATTGTTGGGTCCTGCTACTTCCAATCATGCATGTCTCCTTCATAACCATACGTAAATATGTGCATGTAAATATATTTCCTACTGGTTCTTTTCCTCTAATACTCCCACACTGCCCTGGCCTGTTATATCCTTTTATGAGCTCATGTATTTCAAAATAGATTGAACTTTCTATCATTTGCCATAAAATCTTTGAAAAATTTATAACGAGAATTTTCAGTGGTAAAATTTTCTTTCTGTGCTGGAGAGTTTCCAAAGGCTGCCTCCCTGTGCCAGCTAGAACCTTAATTTTATAATCCCTGTAATCAGTGCGATAACCCTGCAGACTGTGTAGCGCGAGTCACGACAAAGTGTGTCTATTCTCATTCCAACAGTCTTCCAAACAATAATCCAGGAGTTGCAAGACGGTGAGTCATCTTTTAGCTGTGTTCAGGCAAGAAACTTGTACAAACTTAAAATTCCTTTGGTCTCCAGATTCACAGAGAAAATTACTCCTCTCTAAGCTGATATCTGGGTCCTATGCTGTCTTCAGAAACTAGTGCGCTGTGTTTCCTGTTGTCTTTCCAGATAGAGTGGTCTCAGCCCTTGATTAATGGCAAATGTTCATATACTCTACTTCACCTAAATCTTGTCTTTTGGGTCATATCTCATATTTGAAGACCACTAGAATGTAGTGGCCACAGGCTGGCTCTATAGCTCAGTGGTAGAATATTTGCTTAGCATATATAGGCCTCTGGATTCCCCAACACTGTAAAAATGTGTATATTCATTCCTTGATGTCTAGGGATTGGTTCTAGGGTGTTCCATGGGTACTGAAATCTACAGATACTCAGATTCTGGGGAGAAAATGGTGTGTGTTTGCATAGATTTATGCATATATTTTCATACATTTAGGACTTCTCTACATAACTTACAATATCTAATATAGTGTACATGATATATAGCAGTTATAAAAATATTTTGTTTTAGAGAATAACAGTAAGTATAAAAAGTCTATCTGTTCAGTTTAGAGTACTTTTTTTCCCTTCCTGAATACTTTTTACCTGTAACTGGTTGAATGAATGGATGCAGAACCTAAATGTGCAAAAAGCTGGCTGTGGTTGTTACATAAGTGAATTCGGAAGTAAACACTCTTTAGAAGTCAAGAACCTAATACTGCTCCCTAACTCATAAATATAGAATTGAATTTCCTTGCTTTACTTAGCACCTGGTTCACACGTATCTATGCCTTAATCATAATTCCTGAAGTAATGTATCACTCCCGAACTCTGCCTGCTTAGGACCACAGTTTCGGAAAGGACAGCAGGTAATAGGTAGCAAACTTTTGCTATATGTAAAGATCATAAGTAAAAGTTTTTGCATCAGTTATCGTGTTTGTACTTTATTGCTGCTGTAATGAGGTAGCATTAGATAATTATTCTGATTTTCTAGACAGGGAAACAGATTCAGGGAGAGCAGTTTGTCAGAGGCTACAGATAATTGATGGGACTTAGAGCCGTAGACAATGTTGAAGCGTGTGGCTTACAGGTTTCCAGTTAGATGGAGTCCTGTCTTTCTGTGTTCATTTAGCCATTCCTAAGATGAAGGACTAGAGCAGTGGCTCCCCACCCTCTTAATGCTGGGATCCTTTAGCTCAGTTCCTCAGGTTGCGGCCCCCAACTGCAAAATCATTTTCATTGCTCCTTTGTAACTAAAATTTTCCTACTCTTATTTATCATAACGTAAATATCTGTGTTTTTGGATGGACTTAGGCAACCTTTGTGAAAGGGTTGTTTGACCCCCTAAAATGGTCGAGATAGACAGGTTGAGAACCACTGCACTAGAACGTTTCCTGATGCCTACAAGGTTCCTCAGGCACTTTCCCAAGCAGTGACTTTCCTAACAATAATCCCCCTGCTGAACATAAACGGCACAGCCATTGTGGAAAATTATATGGTGTTTCTCAAATAGTTAAAAATAGATCTGGTCACCAACCCAACAACTCTGCTGCTGTTTATAAACCCAAAAGAAATAAAATCAATATTTTAGGGAGATAGACATCCTTATTTAATTTTAGTGCTATTCACAAAAAACAAGATAGGGCATCAATTACACACATGTGCACACACCAGGCACACGTGCATATACACATGCACACGTGCATGCACACTTGTCAGTACTGTAACAAAAGATATACACTCTGGTATGTGGACATTATTCAGCCTCAGAACAAAATGAAATCTTATTGTTTACAATATGGATAGAACTAGATGACATTGCACTGATAATTCAGACACAGAAAGAAAAATACCACATGATTTCATTCATAATGTGTAATAAGCAAATTCAAAGAAGCAGAGACTAGGATGGTGGTTCCAGAGATGAGGTGTAGAAGAAACGGGATGTTGGTCAAGATGTATGGAGCTTCGCTTATATATGGTATGTTCTAGATATCTAATAGGCAGCATGGAGATTAGAGCAGATAATGCCATTCTGAGTATTGCAAACTTCCCAATAATGTATTGCTGAAGTTGTCTCACTACAAGACAAAGACACTGATGTGGCCTTGACTCATCTATCTTTATTGTCTCTATATATGTACATTTCAAAACATCATTTTATGTTCCTTAACCATACAACACTGAGGTTCAAACCATTTTCCTGGGTAAACATGGTTCAAATATTTCCCCACCTTGTTATTTACTCTTTTCTAAACTTGAAGTTCATATAAATAATATCACACAGAGATTCAACATATAGAAACTGGTTCAAAATTATGCCATGCGCCTTATCCATTCATCATATACTTTATCAGTAGTTTGTCTTTCTCATTGCTGTGTAATACTTTACTAAATTAATTTGTCATGATTTATTTATGCATACCACAGTTGATGATGCCAGGGGGTATTTTCCAGTTTCTGTATTTTGTGAACAATATATTAAGTGATACATATTTTGGTAGATAGAAACACTAATTGTTTTTGATCATATGCTCAGGTTCAGAGTTGTTGGGTCAGGGAGTAATGGATTCTGAGTCCTGAATTTTCTGGTTCCACTACTATGAACTATGCGATAACTACTATACGGCTCTCTCTGAGTGCTCCAAGCAGGCTTTTGATTCAATCAGGAACTTTCTATTCGCTTAATTGGTAACAGAAGGCGAAGTTTTATATTTGTTCAACAAATAAGACAGTCTTATCGTGTCATAGCTGACACACCACAACGTATATAGAACATTTGACAGTCTCTCTTCGGAAAAACCGTAATAGCCCCTGCCTTCGACAGCCTTGTTTTTACTCACTGAAATGTATACAGTAAGAGGGAGGTGAGCAATTGATTCCCCATTTACTTGTACACTGTAATTAGCTAAGAAGGAAACAAATCAATTTAAAACCAATTTCCATAGTCGACCCATGCACAGAAATTGATTGCAGACTTGAATTTGCTGAACAAAAAGTGAAGCTAGCTAATCTCAATTTGTATTTCATCGAGTAAATGTCAGCTATTGATCCCAAAAGCTTACTTCTGGAGAAGGAACACACCTGTCATTCCTTAAGGTGGCAGAATACAGTCACCTCACCGTGAGGTTGAATTAGGTGAGGGCTAGGCGTATCGCTCGCTGGAGGAAGATGAAATATTTGGCAATAGTGGAAGGAGAAACCTCTGCCAACCACCCCTTCTTTCAGACTCTTAACTCATCTTAATTTAATGCTCATTGATTCTCATTGGTGGATGTTGTGCAGAGCAGCCCTTTTGTAATGGGATGTTAGAAGATTGGGCTGAAACTCACTTTACAGGCCAACTCAGTTCTCTCGCGCTTTCTGAACTCTTGACAGCGCAACATTACATTTGAAGAGAATGGTTTGACCTGTGTGTTACAGAACAGGTTTCCACAGTGTGCCTGGTTTTTCTCAAAGAGTGATCCGTGTTGCCATTGTCGCAAGCTCTGTAAGCTGTTTTGATAACCTGCCATGCCTTCTGTCCCGGCACAACACAGAATGTGCAACGTTGTGCTTTGCCTGAACACCAGTATATGTGTAAAGAAGTGACCTGAAGTGATAGAGAAAATAATTTCTTTCGCAAAAGAAACGCCACAACTCTGCCCTGACTGCCATCTCTTTTTCTCTTTACCTATGAAGTGGGAATAATAATCCTTACTTCATTGGGACTTTGTGATGGACAACTGAAGTTGTACATATCAATGTCTAGAACATTGCCTGCTGTTAGTGACTTCACAAAGTATTTCTGCCTTTTTCCTCAGTACATTTAATTTTACATTTCCTTTGTTGGCTACTATTATATTTTTAAAATTAAATTTATTTATTACTTTTGTTTACTCATTTAAGAAACTGTCTTACAAGTGTGTGTTTATGTTAAGCATATTTGCCTCTGTTCCTTCCCTCTCTTCTTCCTTTTTTGCTTCTTCCTTCTCCTGATAATTCCCTTTGTTCCCATAGACAATTTTCCTTCTACTTTTATTCATATGCTCATCATTCACTCTTCCTTATGGCTGAAAACATTCTCATTGAGTATATACGCCGAATTTTACTTATTCATTCCCCTGTTGTTGAACCTCTGGGTTCTTTGCCTAACTTAAGTCCTGGACAGGGCACTGCAGTAAATACTGATCCACAGGTGTCTCTGATGTACTTATCTGGAGTCATTCAGGTAAATAGGAAGGTGTAGGATGGCTAATCTATTTTCATTCTTAAAACTAACTTTTCAAATGGATGAGTAATAATGAATTGATATCCTGCGGGACACAAAAAGTATTTGGGGGAGATGAGGTCTTTCTCTATAGTCTTGGCTGACCTGGGGCTTGCAATGTGGTCCAGGATAGCCTTAGATATCATCCGCCCTCAGTTTCTGGAATGCTGGGCTTACAACACAGCAATAGTCCTGAGAAAAGCATATTTCACAGTGTTTTTTTTAAATTATAGTTACAGTTGGTTGCACTCTCTGTGTTTATTTCTCAAGTCAGCAGGGATTTTTACAGACATATGAAGGTGTTTGTATGGAAAGATAAGTATTCAATACTGATAAATATTAGGATTTTGCTCAAAATCATAAATAATCTCACAAAACATGTCATCTCATCTTTACTTGCGTTGTCATGTATTTATATGCTATTTAAACATCCCCATAGACCACCCAAATCATCTCAGATACTCCCATGATAAAGCTGTGGCAGCCCCTTTAGGAAACATGAAATCACTAGCAAAAAGGATCTACTGCACATCCAGGTTTGCAGCTCGAGACAGGATGGATAGGGGAGTGTATGGAAATAATAGGGACGTCTTCTGGGAAGGACTCTATTGTGGAGACAGGAAATCTATAGCAATTCCCGTCTGCACTAGGCAGGTTTCTCTGGAGTAACAAAACTTACAGAATGAATCTCCCTATGTGTATAGAAAGGGGATTTATTAGAATGGTTTACAGGCTGTGATCCAGATAATCTAACAATGGCTGTGGATGGAAAGTCCAAGAGTCCAACAGTTGCTCAGTCCACGAGATCATTGTGTGCTGGAATCCCAAAGAAGTAGGCGTCAATGCCAGTGAAGGAGTGAACTTGCTAGCAAGGCAAGGGCGAGCAGGCAAAGAGCAAAAGCTTCCTTCCTCCAAGTTATTCTATAGGCTTCCAGCAGAAGATGTGGTCCAGATTAAAGGTGTGTCTTCCTGCCTCAAGATCCAGGTTAGAAGTGGATCTTCCTACTTCAAATCAAGCAAAAATTCCTCACACATGTACCCTGCTTTTTTGGATTTTAGTTACTTCCAGACGTTGTCACACCCACCTACTTAAGACCCAGTAGACATGCAGACATTTACATATATTTGGCAGACAATTTCCCCATTCTTCACGCTTGTATTTTCTGCACGAGTCTTACTGGTCTACATCCTCTAGAGTAGACTCTAGAATAGAGATAGAACAGTCAATGTAGACAGTCAATGTAGACTGTCAATGTAGACAGTCAGTGTAGACAGTTCAAGCTCTCATTTCAAGAGCTAGGACCACCTTCCAGAGGCCTCCAGGGCCAGAATATGCTCCAGAAAACTCAGAGAGACAGGTCTTTGGAGTGAGCTGGTTATCTGTTCTCCAGAGTGTATGTCCCTAAACATTCTTTTTCCTTTTCTCTATCATTTCATTTCCCACACAGGCTTTTCCCCAGGGAGGGAATGGTATGCATGTGTTTTCACCATCAATGAATTGTGATTTTCATTTCATGGATCAACACCAGGGGGTTTGTTTGATTGGTTATTTTGATTCTGTTTTTCAGAGAAGGAGCCATTTCTTCTGGTGGACAATCAGGGCCCCGAGTCTGCATTCCTCAGAGCTGGGAATTATATATATATATAGTAGTAATTGACACAGATAATAAGTGCACATCCCTGAGGCATCTTACAGTTTTCTGGTCATTTCCCAGTCCGTATTTCACTCTGATCCCTGCAATGGACCAGCCAGAGCATGGGATGTCCTTTCTTAGTTAAATGTCTATACCAGACATGCGGTAGAGTAATAGCTAATGTAGTGTGGCTTTGCATGTATACAGCCATACCAAGTGGCAGGTGGCACTATTATGTTTCCTCTGCTCATGAGAAATCTGCAGTAAATTTATTACTACAGGTTATAGACCAGGAGGATGGTAGAGCTTCTGACCAGAGTGCACCTTCAGGCTCAGCGCCCAGTCTCACCTGCATGGCTTTCTTTCCTTCAGCTTGTTAGTTCTTCACCCAATTACGACTAGAGGTTGATAAATCCAAGCCCTTAAATTTCCATTTGAGAGTTTCCTTGTTTAGGTTACCAGGGGCAAGTAAACAGCTGGAAGGGATGTTCACCTACTGGAAGCTGAGAGTGTGGAACCTGTTTCTGGTTGAGCATCCTTCATCCATCACAATGGCTTCTTATAGACAGATAGGTCCTGATCAGGGAGACATCTCTCACTCTTTCAGTGACTCTTCCTTTGAGGCATGCTACTGTTCAGGGGCCTGTTGAGGTTCTGATTAAAAAAAAAAGGACATATTGTGCAATTTCTCTTAATTTTTTTTTGTCTTCTGTAGAAAAATGTGGGTTCTTGCAACTTTTTCAAGGGAATTTAATTTCCCATGACTGCTGGCAAATTCAATTTTGAGTTTTACATAAAACGCTAGAAAATAGAGGTCTGGCCAGAGGTTATACTTTTAATTCATTGATTCTTTGATTCAACTTTGCCCATTTGCAACCTACTCTTTATTGTAATCTTTAAGCCACTAACTTTCCAAAATAAGACTACATTTTAAAATATATAATGTCTAAAATGGTTGACCTTTTTTTTTGTCTTTCTCCTCCTGATTATGGTGGTGCTGTTTGACTTGTTTTTATTATGTTTGCTAAAGGGGAAAACATTTGCTTAAGTCAAGACTAGATGAAAATTTGTTTTGAAAATGCTCAGTGCACAATAACTAATGTAAGGCAATGTATTATACACCCAAATAACTCTGTAATGTCTCCAATGATACTGTGCCCGTGTGTGTGTGTGTGTGTGTGTATGCTTAGATCTTAGTGTCCTAGTTTTATATAGATCATTACGTATGTAACTTATGTTAGTTAATTCTAAGCTGTTGTAGATTGTCAGACTATTCTTTCTGTCTCTGTCTTCCCATTTCTTATTCTTCAACTTTTATATTTTGCTAATATTCTCTACTCATTAATGCTTCTCCAGTGTTATAACTAGGTAAGAAGATGGACAAAGTCAAAGGCACAGTTTTAATTCCTTTTGTGATTTGCCTAGTGAAATGTATTAGCAAAGTGGTCAGTTAAACAACAACCAGCTCCAAGTATGGAACCCTAGTTTCCACCATTTGTCTAGATACCTAAAATAATCTGGCCTAGGTGTTAGATCTAAGTATGGCATTTCTGCCATTGACACGAACATCTTCCCCATGAAAATTCTATCATTTTATTCCCAACAGTCCACACAACCAATCATCCACATTCCTTCAGAGAGGTAAACTTGGGTAGTGATTGGTCTACATTTCCAAGACAGTAGATGTAAAATGCTTCAGAGTTGTTGACTACAAAAGTCAGAGTTATAGACTCCATTTATCTGAAGAAAGACAGAAAATGCAAAGATTCAAGCTTCGTGGCATGAAGCTTTTTAAAATAACTATTTTCTCTGGAACCAAGTAAATGAAGACAGGAGTTTATTTAAAAATACCTCATAGTCTGAGGGTTAGTAAGTTTATTTTCTTGGATTTCTTTGTGAGAGAAAGGTCACAAAAGGCATGTTCTACCAGCCCTGAAACGTGTCTTTGGCCTTGCAGAGCCTCTTTTCAGAGTTTTCCTCCTTGTTAAGCACCTGTTCTTCCCAGAAGGGAAGGAGACATCCCACTCTGGGGACAGATGGCAGGCCAGCTGTGTGGCAAACAGCATCTTTTCTGTAACCATCTGCTCTCTGCTTGGTAAGTACCCATAAAATGACAGTCCACAGCAGGTCGTAAAGAGATGGATTTTCACTCTTGATGATGGGGCAGAGTTTTGGAGGTTTGGGATTTGAAAGGTTATACCATGACTTTATTTCACATGCTTTTGTTTCCTTTTCTCTTCATACTCAAAATGGGATAGAGTTATGGCATGCCCAAAGTACAGAGAAGTGTCTTTGGACATGCCCCAACTCTATCCCATTGTTAAGTGGAAAGAAGAAAACAGACACCCAAACAAGCATGTGCACATGTCTCTGATCCCTCTGACACACTGGATGGCTCACTTTAATCTTTCCATTTCTACCTTCAGGGGATTAGCTGATCGGCATGGAGATCATTCATTCTTCTCTATATACTAGGCAGTATCTGCATGCCAAGTTACCATGTCATGGACATGTATACCTGGAATGAGTTGTCCTCGCAAGCACCTGACCCTCAGTCCTCAGATCAGCATATGTGAACTAATGAGACGTAGGAAATTCACATTTGGCTGATACTAGGGAGTGTCTTACCCATCTCTCTTGTTTGTTCATTCAGCTTTTGTCTTATGTATTTAGAGACTGTGTTATGTACATTCAGGCTCAGTATTTGTTTTATTTTTCTGACAGTTTTCTCTCTCTAGGAGATTGTCTCTTTTAACATAATGCCTCTAGTTATATCTTTTTTTTTTCAGGACAGGGTTGCTATGTAGCTTTGGAGACTGTCCTGGAACTAACCCTTATAGACCAGGCTGGCCTCAAACTCAGAGATCTACCTGCCTATGCTTCCCGTGTGCTGGGATTAAAGCATGCGCCACCACCGCTTGGCTAGTTATATCTTCTAATGCTTATTTGAAGCTTTAAATAGTTAATTATAAAAACACATAGAATGAACACTGGTATCATAGCCATTTATGTTAAAAATTATTATTGCTGTAGTTATGCTGTTATTGTTAAGGAGTGTGTGTGTGTGTGTGTGTGTGTGTGTGTATGTGTATAACATGTATGTGCCAGGATAGTGAGTGTATAGGTCAGAGAATATATTTTGGAGTAGGTTCTCTCCTTTAACTGTTGATTTTGGGTTCAAATTCAGGTCATCAAGATTGCACAACCTGTGTTTTTTTCTTAATCATTTTCAAGTGGCCAACTCACTAGTATGAAATGTATTCACATAGGCATGTTCCAGCAAAGCTTATTTACTAAAGTCTTCATATATATATGTGTATTAGTATACTTTGTATATATATACTTATATATTTTAGTAAATGTATTTTACTTTATGCTATAAGCATAAAGTACATTTTTATATACTTTAAAGCATATGTTTTTTTTTTTTTTTGAGACAGGGTCTCACTATATAGTGGCCGTCCTGGAACTCAAGGTTGGCTGTATATGTATACACAGACACATTATTACACTTTTTTTAGTATGCATAAATTAGTTTTAAAATCCATTAAAATTAGCTTAATGATATTCATTTATGTTTATGCAATTGCTATTTAATATGTAAATATCCTATTTCTTTGACTAGTCAAACTTTTCATTTGTTGTCATTTCTCTTTATCCTTTCTTTGCGTTTGGTTGTAGATTATTTTACTTTAATTATTCTTTTTAGTTGTTACCTTAGAGACAGCTGTATGTACTAGACATATAAGAATCCACATATATGCCAAAACTTTTTACTGCTTTCTGGAACTATGCAAAAACATAGAAGAGTTTGAATAAGCTACTTACATATCTTTGTGTTTTTGTCAACCATTTAAAAATTAATTACATATTTTATGCCTTTTCATTTCTCCACCCAACTCTTCTCCTCTTACTCCCACCTCCATTTTCTCTCAAATTCATAGCCTCTTTCGCTGTAATTGTGCGTACATGTATATATACACACACAAGCCGCTCAGTCTATATAGTGTTACTTGTTTGTATAGGACATTAGGACTGACCGCTTGGTATCGTATAACCAATCGGGGGCTGTTATATGAAGAAAACTGTCTTCTCCCACTCTCAACATTCCTTAGTTTCTGTAGTTCTTTGTCTACGGTTGGGGCTAAACAAGTGTTTCCCTTGCCATGATAGCATGTCTGCTGGTGTTGTCCTTGTTCATGTCTTGTTGTTTCAATTGTACATATGCTCTAAATTAATGAAGCATAGTCTTACTATTTTTATTGAATCTATATTTACTTAGTTTGGTCCCCTTATTTGTCTTCTGACACTTGCAGTGTTTTTCTACGTTTTCATATAATGCCTGAAGAAGTTGCATTACTGAATTCTTTTACGCTAGGTTTTCTGGCTATCAATTTCCTGTATTGAATTTTTCTGAAAACATCTCGTTTTAGAAGATCATTTAGAAATGAATTTTCGCAGCTGTAGAGATGGCTCAATGGTAAAGAGTACTTGCTGCTTTTGTAGAGGACACAGGCTTGGTTCCCAGAATCCTTATGGCCCCTCATAATTACCTGTAATTCAAGTCCCAGAAGATCTGACACGCTCTTCTGCCCTCCATGTTGACCAGACACACATGTGGTGATGTACTTACATGTAGGTAAATGCTCATGCAAATGAAAAAAAATGAACAAATCTGTAAAAAGTGAAATTTCATCAGTGTATAAGGACACTTAAGACAAACACATAATGATAATTAGACTTCAAAAATATACACAAACAAATTATATCGTGAAATTGGCAGCCAGCTCAAGAAAGAGAACTTGACAAGTGTTCAAGCCTGTCTGCCCCCAGGCCCTTCCTAAATGCCATCCCACCAAAGGGTATTCACTATCACTATAATAACATCACCAACTACATTGGCCTGTTTTGTATTGTGTTTGGAGGGAATCTGTTACATGCTCTTTTATGGCTAATGTCCCTTATCAGTTATACTTATGAGATCCACTGATGTTGTATGTAGTAACAGAGTTATGCTTATCTGTACACTAGTCTATTGTGTGGCTATACAGTTATAACCATTTTGCTATATAGTTGATAATTTTGGTTGATCATATATAGAAATGGACACATATTTTCATATGTCCTTCATACATAGCATATATTCAGATTCTTCTCACCTTCTCCAAAGTCAGCTAATTTGGGCACCAATCCCATGTTCAAAGTTTAGCTGTGTATTTGGGAAACCAGAACAACGATGTGCTTCCAATATATTACAGTAGAATTGACAGCAGATGGACATTTCCTTTTCAAAAGTGCGAAATTGCCTAAAAAACAGAGTGTTGGAGCCCAATCAAATCTTAAACCCATCTGGAAAATTCCATTAAGTCCATACGGCTACAGAATAATCCTATTTGGCTTGGCACTTTGCCTTACAGGCCTGTTGGGATGGCACTATCATGTCTATCATTCCAAGTCACAGCCACACACCAGATTCTAAGGAGTGTCTTCCACCTCTAAGCATTGAATGGTAGCTGCCTGATCAGTGAAACCAGGGAGGCTATATCCTCACCCCTGAGGAATGTGTGCTTTGGACCTAAATTGCCTTCAATGGATGTCCATCATTTTTTCCTGAGAGATATTTTCCTAGCTGAATAACTGCATTTCTTCATCAGATTGAATCCATTCTGTGGCAGCCTTCCTAAAGTTTGTTCTATCTCTGTCTAGGATGGCAATGCTTCTGTTGATGTAATTCCATCTCCATTCCTAGTTCCTGCCAAAATAGTCCCTAAAATACATGGTCAATCTCTTTTTGGAGTGACTTTTCATCACACTTGGGCATTTTGTATAAAACATGTATTTTAAATTTTTTTGTGGTATGGACAGATAATAATTTTTCTAAAACTCTCAGGTCCTGGTTGTTTTTTTTCTCAGCAATTTATTTCATGTATATATTTCCTATTTCATTTTACTATATGCATAAGGAGAGATCAGATTACTCCTTCAGCACTACTTTTAAAAGTTTTTTTTTCAGATAATTATGCAATTTTATTGCTCAGAAAATTCTACTTTCTACAAAACTCTGGACAATAGTTCAGCCACAGCCTTTGCCACTTTAACATGGGCCACCCTTCTCTCTCACAACGAGCCCTTTCCTCTGAGACCTCATTAGAATCATGTTTGATGCTCTTATTCTTAACCAAAATACTCTACTCATTACCTGGGATCAGAGATGTTTACACGATTTTAGGTATTCATTTGATAAGCAATTCTTTTTACAGTACACAAGTTTCTATTACTGGAGTAACATGGGCTTGGAACCTAAGCAGAAGAAACCATGGATCCACAGTTGTGACCAAGTTACCTGGGCTGCTATCCCATGTTTCTTTCCTGTGCTTGGTTTGCAGAAGGCTGTCTTCCCACTGTTCCTTCTTAGAGCCCTTGTTCTGTGTGTCTCCATCTCTGCTGTAACCCTTTTTGCGGAAGGAAATTAGTCCTGCTGGGTTAGGGCACCACTCTTAAAACCACTTTTATTCTTAATTTACATTTTCCCCTTTTTCTCGAGACAAGATCTTGCATAGCTCAGGCTGGCCTTCAACTCTCTATGTACCTAAGGAGACTCCAAATTTCTTACCCTCTTCCCTCCACTCCAGAGAGCTGGAATCACAGACATGTGCCTTTTTAACCTATTTGTATGGTGTTGGGGATTGAACCCAGGACTTTGTACATGCTAGAAAAAGACTCTACCAGTTGTGCTATAGCCCCAGTCCTTTAATTGCTTCCTTCAGTGCCTTATTTCCAAATGCAGTAACTTGGGGTCTAAGACTTTGCCATATGAATATTGAAAGGACATATTCAATATGCAATGGGGCTCAATTTATACTCTCCCCACCACGTGACCACTTTAACAGACCTCTTATAGTTTATTGAAAAGACAAAGCTTTGTCCACTTGAACCTCAGTGTGCATGTGTGTGTGTGTGTCTGTGTGTATATCTCTCTCTCTGTGTGTATTCCTGGGGCCTCTATTCTGCTACATTTGTTAGTTTTTCTACTACAGTGTCATTACTATACTGACTCAATAATACCTAGTAATATGACAGACTAAGATACCAGCCTTGTTTTTTTTTTTTTTGATGAGTTGTTTATTGCAGTGTTGGGGATTGAACCCAGGGCCTGGTGAAACATAGGCAAGTAACTCTGTAAAATATTTACATATCTAGCCCCCATCTATTTATTTTCGACTCTTCATTTTTATAGGAATATCCAGTGAGTTTTGTAAGCATATTAGCATCTTAATTTCAATATCATTGTATTTATGGGTTTGATCAATGCTAAATATTGCTCTCCATGTAGAGGTCTTGAACATCTTTTTAAGGATGTAATTTGAGGAATTTAATCAATTAATTAACTAACCAATTAATTTGGTGTTGTTGCAAAGCATCTTCCTATGTTTTCATTCCCTGTAAGCTGTTTCTTTCGGGTATAGATTTTTTGGTTGGGAGGTTTTCCTTTTGCCATTTAAAGATGTCTCTCCTTCATCTTCTGACTGCCATCGCTTTGTTTTGAAATGCTGGCCTCAGTCCTATTGTTCCCTGAAGGGTACTGTTACATTTTCCTTAGCTACTTTTCAGAGTTTTCTGTCTTTTCAGTAGTTTTACTATGCTATTTTCTAAAGATTTCCATCTCATGACTTATGCTTCTTAATGTTTGTGCCCTTTTTAGTCTCTCTCCCGCAGTCTAGAGTTAGTCACATGTTTCACTCCTGAGCAACAAAGTCTACCATCTTGGATGCTGAGTAACTTTTGAGGCTGGTGCACTAGAAACCTCAATGCTTTCTTGGCCTCCTGACTCGTTCACACTTAAAAAAATTCCCTGGAAGTCAGCTAACATAAAGAACAACTTCTCTGAGACTACTTTGTCAGAAGAGAACTAAGTCGTGTGGAACAGACCTGGAAGACCTTAGAAAATAAGATTCCATGAAGAGAGAGGATAAGGAAAGAAGAGTAAGAGGAAAAGAGAGGGGAGGA
>LOEQ01000426.1:225679-238078 GCA_001685075.1 Bramus lutescens | reverse complement strand
TGTCTGACCTGGCAGCTCCATGGTGGCTCTCTGACTCTGCTTTCTTCCTCCCAGAATTCAGTTCTCTCTTTCCCACCTACCTAAGTTCTGCCCTATCAGACCAACCAGTTTCTTTATTGATTAACCAATGAAAGCAACACATCAACACAAGGACCTCCTACACCAGTGGTTTACGGTTAAGAGCTTGCATGAATATCAGAAGAGACTTTGAACTTTGAAACATTGTTGAGACTGTGATAGATGATGGGTACTTTTGAGGTTGGATTAAATGCATTTTGCATTATGATATTATTACAAAATTATGGGAGCCAGGGAGAGAATGTGGTAGTTATGAAAGTAATTGGTTGTTAAATGGAGATAATTTCTTGGCTGGGGATGGGAGTTCATGTCTACTTCCCATCTAAGTGTTTGACAAACACTTCATTTGTTTGTTTTCTAAAAATCTTAAGATTGGTATTCCTCAAACACATGGCAAATTAGAAACTGTTTCAAAAGATTTCTGATTAAAGGTTTTATCTGATGGCATGAGCCTACTATTATTTTTAAGAAACCTACACACTCTCTTGGAGAATTGTATCATCAGAATACTGTAAACTTGGACTGTGTGAGACCAAGGTGATTCTACAGGAAGAGGCCTCTACATCTCTAATCATTTATGGGCAAGAATCAGACTGGGACTTCTTAGCTGTGTATTGGACAGATCATTTCTTGTGATAAATGAAGTTTGAAGTCAAACTCTAGGAGAGTGAGAGTAGAAATGAAAGCTGAAGAAAGTTGATTCCAGAACGGAGCTTGAAGTCAACAGC
This sequence comes from Bramus lutescens, assembly GCA_001685075.1. Classification (NCBI taxonomy): domain Eukaryota; kingdom Metazoa; phylum Chordata; class Mammalia; order Rodentia; family Cricetidae; genus Bramus; species Bramus lutescens. Next base: position 237,272 of record LOEQ01000426.1, on the reverse strand, counting down.
AAATTTGATTCCAAAACTGCTTTTATCAGTGACTACCTCATGAATGCTGTCCTTGTGTGCCCCTCTGAGATTCAAATCTCATCCACTTGAATGGTAATATCTATTGCACGTGAAATATGTTGGTGCTACCACTATATTTGAGTGGGGGTGTGTCTCAGGGTTTCTATTGCTATGAAGAGAGACCATGACCACAGCAACTCTTATAAAGGAAAACACTTAAATGAGTGGCTTGAAATTTCAGAGGTTTAGTTAATTATCATCATAGTGGGACATGATGATGTACAGGCAAACATGATGCTAGAGAAGAAGCTGAGAGTGGAGAAGGAGCTACATCTTGATTCTTAGGCAACAGGAAGTGAACTATATCCACACTGGTACAGCTTGAGAATAGAAGACCTCAATGCCTACAGTGATACACTTCCTCCAACAGAACCATACCACCAAGTAGTGCCACTCTTTAAGAGCTTATGGGGGCTAATTTCATTCAAACTACCACAGGGTGTGTGCATAATGATGTCTTTCTGCTTCACAGGTCAAACTGAGGAGAATTATGACTCCAGGGGCTACTTCTGAGAAATTGCAGTAACATTTGATTCCTTCTTCCTCCAACCTCTCCCACATCCTACCTGCTCCCACACTAATGGCCTCTCNTATACTGTAGTAGTACCAAAGAGCTCCACAACAGCCCAGAAGAGAATGTAACAAAGGTTTATATATTTGGGGATAAATTTGCAGTAAGGTTAGAGATTTGCACTTCCCTGCATGCACTGGGAACTGGGACCAAATCCAGAAGAAAAAGGTGCTGTACACACTTTTCATCTGTACTTACTGTACATGAGAACATGCCCATAGTGGGCTGGTATCTGAAAGAGCTGGCTGAAGGATTTTCTGCAACACCTCCCCCTTCTGTCTAAATAAGATCAGTGCTGCTAGGAGCAATCATGTCTCAATTCAACTGAATACTAAGTTATTTAAATGCTATATCCTACAGTTCTTTGAAGTGTCTGAAGATTACTTATCTATGTGGAATGTAATCTCTATGCATCTAAACAACCTGACTAGTCTAACTGTAAGTATGACAAACATGGATGACTATCGGCCTGTAATTTTTGATACCTATATAGCTTAAAGACTAAAGCTTTACATAGAAAAATATAAACAATCTTTAAACAACTTTGCAGGAAATGAGGACAATGACTTCAAAATGTAAACAATATATATATAAGTATCTTGATTAGAAGTGTATTGCTGGTTCCTAACATCTTCCTCAGGGGAAGGGGTGAAAAAGGCATGACTTCAATGGACGCAGATCCTGGGAGTCAGGTAGAAAGCTTACAGATGACTCATTTATTTAACAGTGAGAAAAAAATCTTATATACCCTTCCAGCACTCAGGCATTTTGATGCATTGGCAGTTGATATTTCATGATCATCTCTCATTGGCTAGGCATGATCAGGACCTCTGACAGCTCCTGTTGCTAGGCACTCAAGAAATTTGGTTGCTCCTTATTGGCTAGGCACAGATAACACCTCTGACAACTTCAGGCAATCTCCTTTGGCCTGGTAGGCCTTAACCTCCTATAGAGGTAGAAATGTATAATGCAATATGATAAATATATCCTAAAATTGCATCAATATACAAAATATTTTTAAGCAGAACATGCATGCATATAATATGCTGAAATAATCTTGCATAGGTGTACAAATATTTTAAACACAAATAGAAACATATTTAATATAACAAATATAACTTAAATTTGTATCAATATACAAAAATCTATACCAGTGTAAATTATCTATATATAATAGCTCACAAATAGATACACCAATTTACCTATTATCCTATCACATTCATTCATTTTTTAAAAGAGATTCCCCGAGGCTACTTCATTTCCACCCCTAGCCCTATACCACCTATGACCACCCCCTAGCAGACACCAATTGTCCCTAACCCTGAGGACAAACTGTTGGGAAAGGGAGATATTGCTTTTTAAAATTACTTTTAGCTGTTATGGGGACAATGTTAATTCTATGCGATCCTGTAAAAACTAAAATGATGGCTAAATTTGAAGATTACTGCCTGGTACAATTGTAGATAGTCTCTGAGTAGTCGGTAGGGGCTTTTGGAGTTCTAATTTGACGTTCTGGCTGGAACATTGTAAGCTTCACCGTCTCACTAGCCTAGCTGGAATCATCTTGAGCAGTTTGTAACCCAAAACTGATCCTGAGGTGGTGCTATCAGCATCATGACATCATATCAACCAGTGGAACTGCTGTTGTGGGGCCCCCTCTTCTTCCTGGAGACTTTAAAGATGACTGCAGGAAAATTTATTGTTCATTGTGGAAAACTTTCGCATTATTTATACTAAAATGGAAAGTTTGAATTTATAATATAAATATATAACATAAATATAATATAGTTAATACATAAGTACAACCTGCTAGTTCCATTTAGTGTTGCTCATATGTATATGTTTTTAGGACTGACCATACGGCATTGGATAAGCGAGCAGGGTCAACCTGGGGAATACTATCAATACTCCCTCCTTCAGCAGTCATTCATTTCCTAATGCTCTTTAGTTAAGAACAGGATCTTTTCCCCATACACTTCAGGATGCCTTCTGGTGATACCATTGTTGAGTTCTTGTTTAGAAACCCATAACATTGAAGTTTTATCTAAAAAGCATTTTAAAAATGTAACTTATACCTGGATGTAATGGTGTACACCTATCATCTGGGCACTCAGTAGGATAAGGCATAAAATACTCAGCTCAAGGTCAGGCTGAACAACTGCACTCCATGCCTTGTCTTGAGCTACACAGAAGGCATCATTTCGACAAAACCAAATTTGATTTCTGTAATTCATATGTGGCACGTGTGAACAGTGTAAACACAATAGTAATAATTACTATGGTCCCTACCATGTGTGATGAATATGAACTAACCACCGCTACCATGATCCCTCTCATCTTTGTCCTTTGTTTTCTTTCTCATTGTGTATTATTCCATTGCAAATAAGCCATAGACTTTCTATTGTTTAGTAATAGGAAGGACAAAAATAATAAGATATTTAATGACTGTGTGGCATGGGTGCCAATCAACTAGAATAACCATCTGATCATTTAGAACAGTATCTAATCCATCAGAAAGGCTGCTCAGTCAATCATCAGAGGAGCAGCCAGGAGCAGCAGACTGGAATGTTCCTAAATGCAGAAGATGAACGCCAACTCTGCTCGTTGCCATCTGTTTTATTATATCATTTCTCACTTCTCTGATTTCCCTTCAAGCCCTCCCATATACCTCTCCCTGCTTTCCTTCAAATTTATAGCCTCTTTTACATTAGTTGTTATCGCATACATACAATATATTGTATATTCTAAATATATAAACATGATATATACATGCATATGCTAAAATAGGTCCAGCTCAGTCTGTACACTGTTACTTGTAGGTATGCTTTCAGGACTAACATTTGGTACTGGACAACCAATTGGTGTGTTCTCTGGGGAAAACAACCTCTCCTGCCCCTGCTTTCCTCAGGTGCCTATAGTTCTTTGTGTATGGTCGAGGTATCATGGATGTTTCCCCATCCACTTTGGCATGTCCATTGGTGTCATCTTTTATCAGATCACCTTTGGGCAGTCATGTTGGTGAAACTTCATGGGCATAGCTTCTGTATCACTGACAACCTACAAACATTTGTCATTATAACCACAGATAAGTATAGTCATAATCCCTCAACAAGGAAGCTTCTCTGCCACAGAAGGGGTCTCCCTGAGAAAACCAACCATAACCTTCTAAAATTCAGAGCTTTGGTGCCTATCCCCAACGAATATATCTTTCATTAAAGAGGAAACAGGTAAGAAGTCCAGACTCAGCTCCTCTCCTCCCATTTTCTGTCAGCCACTAGACCCTATCACTAAGAAATAGACTGGTTTTATTCTTTTCTAGAGACTTTTAGTTTTAATGTTTATACTTCCTGTTGCAAGATGTTCAAAACAGAAGCTGCCATAAGTGAAAGGCTGTCTTTTTGTAATTTATTTCCTTTCAAGCTTAAAGAGAATTTAGGAAGAACACCCTTCACCTTCTCACGCTCTTCAGTTTTCTTGAAGGAAGTTTCCAGAGTAATGAAATGGTTGGTAACTGTGAATAAGGGGGACAGAAAAACGAGATAATTTTGTGTTTTTCTTTACCATTTAAATTGAAGCAAAATATAGAGTTGTATTCACAGAGTGTATGTGTTAGATTTTAAAAAAATATAGCCTTCATAATGCAGAAAATCCCATTTAATGATATAATTTACTTGAAAATTTCAAATATCGAAAGGGGAGAAAGGTATATGAAATTGCATTGTGCATGATGATGAGGGGTGGGTAGTTGGTGAGAATGGAGTGGAAACGCTATAATTCAGCATAAAATTGCGATTTTATGGTTTGGAAGAGACCTATATGCCATCGAATTCCACCCCTCTCATTTAACAGGGAGAAACAGAGATTCTTAGAGGTAAAGTGGCTTGATCATGATACAATCTAGTTAATTACTGAGAAAAAGAGAAGAAAATGCTCTTCTTGAATCAATTGTCTTAAAAGAAAATCATATTGAGCACATGGTACCAACATAACCGATTCTTAATTAGGAAAATAAAACACGTTGTGCAACATGGAATTCCTCTTCCCTGAGGACTCCTTTTTAATCTTCTTCGGCTGAGGTGCAAACCTTCTCCCACAGAAGCACATTTGCCTTTGGCTAGGCCTTTCTGCTCATGTAGTACTGTTACCAAACCCCAGTTCCCAGGGACACAAGTCATCCACAGGAGAATGAGTATAGAGTATAGAAGAATATGATCCTACCATGAGACCATTCCAGGTCTTCCCTACTAGTGAGTATTATGTGGCCATGTAACAGTTAGTGTCCTCATTCAGAACCATCTGGAAAAGAATGGAGGTGATGTCTTCACTCATAATAGGCTGTAGTAGACAGTAGACCATGGTAGGGGCTTGGGGTTTCCAATTCTTACTTCCTTGCCTTTTCCTTGACAATGGCTGGAGCTTCAGAGTTAGGTTTTATTCCTGAACTCTATTCTTTTGGCAATTGATATACCAGCTTTTAGCTTTAACTTTTTGTTATAACTACTCTTTAGCATGTGTTTCAGTAGTGTCAAGTACATTTTTATAACCACTGTTAGAACTCTTTATTTGGCAAAGTTGAGACTAAGCCTTCTATACAACTTCCTAGGATTCTTCCTTTAGTTTGTCTCTGTGAGGAGGACTGTCCTAGACATGTCCTGTGTATGAAATCACACAGTGTGCTTTTCACAACAAATTTGATTCAATTGGCAAAATGCATTCAGCATTTACCCACATGTATCATGTGCTAGAATTTCATTTATTTTTAATATGAAATAACATTTCATTATGTATTTATATATATTGCATTTTAATTACTTATTCACTGCTTTATCTCTTGTGTTGTCCCAGTCTCTTCCTATTTAATTAAAAATTTTGATGCATGCAAAAGATCCAAAATAAAAGATTGCAATCAGTGTACACATAAAAGTAAGCCTACAGAGTATAAAAGTCAATAGCAGAGGGACCAACCTAGTCTGTTTTTAGGAGGAGGATAGAAAGAAGATCACAAGGATCGGGTGCTCAAGCTTCACTTTGCCCTGTCTGCAGGTAACAAAACCTATCCAGTGCCTTTCAACTCAGTGGAGAACACACACACACACACACACACACACACACACAGAGTATAATCAGAAATTGTAATATACTTACCACATGCCACAGGCGCAGCAAGGAGAACGGCTGTTTGGGACCAGACAGCATTTGGAAGTGTAAAGGTGGGAATGGAGAAAGGCTTAATGGAAGAGCTAATAGTAGAAACAGGTCTTGTAGGTTGTTGAGAAGCACTTACCCACTCAGAGAACAAATGCAGAGAGACAAGACCAAGAACTCTGCAAGCAAAGGGCTCCAGAGACCTGGAATACAGGTTATTATTCGCACTAGAATATAGAAATGAGGTTGGCAAGAGACTTTCCCAGGCCATAAGCACTGGAGAGTGTAATGGGGCCCTGCTAGTACTGACTGTGTTCCACATTATTCAGCGCTTCACAGAACGCTGTGCCTAAGTCTCCTGTAGGACTCTCTGGAGCTCAACTTTCTCTGCAGCTGTATGTCTTAACTAGACTCAGGATAAGTTGTTCCTGATTGTCTCCTCTGGTATTTTCACTGAGATTCTCGGAGCTTGTTAATGCTGACTCTGCATTCCATAAGAACATCCGCAGCCTGTGCCAGGAAATTGAGCTGGTGGTCACCTTTTGCTCTTAAAATGCCAAGTCTGTCTCATTCATGGTCTGTGGTTCGGAATGAAGCAATATGGTCAGGTTAGGTTCTCCTCGTGTGTGTGTGTGTGTGTGTGTGTGTGTGTGTGTGTGTGTGTTTAGAGACAGGGGAGAGACAGAGAGATGTCAGAGACATAGAAACCTAGTAATACATACCCAGAGAGAAAGATAGACACATGAGATTGCACTTCTTACATTAGAATCTTACAGACTTTTCTGGATACCCTTCAACTTGTTGGCCAAACTCTTCCTCTGCTAGGCTTGGAGTTATCCATCTCCTTACACAGTTTCCTCTGAATTTATTTCCTCCACTATCGCAGAGGTACCGATACCAATGCACTGTTTTCTTCCTTTTGCTTTTGTCAGTCAAATAAAAAACCAAATGCTCAGAAAGAAATAGACAGTGGACCAGAGGTTCTCTTTCTCATACTTTGTACATGTGATTATTTGGTCGAGTTGGTGTGTTCTGAAAGTTTCTTATTGTCAAACTGAGGAATTTTTGGCATCTGAAAAATTGTTACTGAACTTGCTTGACTTCTCCCAGGGTCGGGAAAACCCCTGGGCTGGTAATTTGAATTATCAAGTCTGAGTCTAAGAGAATCCTGTAGATTCTGAATGCTGAGAGTTATGGAGGAAAGACCGAGTAAAGAGCTGTAACTGGCGCTGGGATGAGGGATAAAATATGAAGGACGGCAGAGGAGGATGCTGGGAAAAGAGTTCATTAGGGAGGAAGAGATGGGAATAGAACTGAAAATGCGTGGGATCAAGAGAAACCGGAGACCGTTCAGATGTGTACTTTTGTACTTTTGGAAAGTACAAAAGAGATGGGGGAGTGAGATGTGTCTTGGTAGAGCTGAGTAATGGATGGAAAGATGGACATCAACAGTTCCAGTGACCATGAGGGTTAACTGGTTTGACTAAGGTGAGTGAACATATTGATGACAGAATTCCGAACCTTTGTGTTAGAAATACATAGCAGAATAGTTTCTACTTCATTACCTCATAGCCTTTTCCTATTATATAAAAACTTCATATAGAATATTCTCAGATAATTTTCTAAAATGTCATTAAGACTAAGAAGGTCCTTAAAAGGACATATGAGAAGCCACATTCAACAAGTACAGAAATAAATTAGAGATGTGAAAATATTAAAACATCTGACCTGCGTGGGTATCTGCATAATATTTAAAATGATCTCATCCATTAAGCTCTAGTGTTTAGTGTCTTCGTCTGAAATATAAAAAATATTCTCTGAGTGAGGCAGGTGAACTGAAGGAGGATTCTTAATATACAGTGAAATATAAATTAATAAGCTTTCTAAAGCTATTAGTAAAAGTACTGAAATACAGTAGGAGGTGCCTGGGTTCAGTATTTTTTGAAATTGGATTTATCATCAAAGTTAATCCAAAAGCCATTAAATCTGTGCTGGGTTAAGGGGTGACAACTGGGAAGACTTCACCAAAGTCCCAAATTGTACAGGGACCAGAATTCATAATAATCTTCTGTGACGGGGAACCTGAGCACATAGGAGATAATAAACTTATGTCTCAGAGAAAGGTTGAAAAGAAACCTGGGCCGTTGCTGTTGAAAAGAGGAGTTGTCATTATTAGCTGGATTGACTTAGTTGTGAAAAACTTCGAATCGGCTATAGGAGCCACCAAGATAGATTTCCCTGACTTTCAAGTCAGCGGGGCTTCTGTATTTCAAAAGCCTGCTCAAAACCTGTTCTTGCAGTGATTACATGCAGCATTTTCCTTCCCATCTAGCCTGCATACCTGCACACACTTGACCTTTTCTTCCTTACTCCAGAGGCTTTCCTCTCTTCAATCAGAGCTTCTTGGAAATGCTGTGATTCAGACATGCCAGTCTTTACTCTTCAGTGGCTTCTCTTCCGGCTCCTTTGTTGTGTTATGGCTCCTTTCATCCACCTGGACATCTATTATGAAAGGGGATATAAAGAGAAGGGGTGTGGATTGTATTGCAATGCTCCAAATGTGTCATTCCCTCCAAATATTCATTGTATTATTCTTTTATTCAAAAGAATACAACCTTCAGCTAATTCACAGGCAACTTGTTGTGTGCTAAATGACAAGTGTGTAGAGCCACAATCTTACTTATTATTAAAGTCAATAGTCTAGATGCTGTATTTGGTTTTTAGTTTCAGCTCCTCTGTCTTCTTGAATTCATAATCTTTAGATTCCCATCTACATTTATTCTCATTTTAGGAATTTATGCTAGCTATTGCTGGTTCCTCAAACAAGCCTCTCCAAGAACATGCATGTTGATATTTTTGCATGGATAATCCCCTCTTCCAAAAGGCTTTCTTTTTAACTTTTGAAGTTATGTAACTGAGTACACTTGCCAAAATGTGGGTGGCAAGCCACTGCTTACCACATCTCTGTATCATAACTTTTCATTTGCTTTTCTGCTTCTTCATTACAAAATGTAAGCTCTGTAATAGTAGGAATTGCTGATAATTTTTATCACATTTCAGGCAGTGTACAGAATAGTGGGTTTCATCATGACATTTTTATACAAGCACACAAGATATTCACTTTCTATTACCTTTCCTAATCTCCTTTCTTGCTGGTTCCCATTCTTTTCTTTAGTGTCATATATGTATACACACACATGCACATACACACACACACCTTTACTCCATATATGAAATAAAACATACAACACAATAATGTCATAGTCAGTTCCTAGACAAGAGCCAATTATAGAATAAGAACAATATTTATTAGATGGGAAAACAACTATTCTTAACTTTCAAGTTCTATATGATAGTGGTTGACTATGTCAGCATTTGCCTAAAGGACGCTTGGGTAGTTTTCAGTTGCTCTTAAGCTAGTCCATTGTGGCCACTGATGTGGGAAATCCTTCTGTATATGTGTTACTTTTATTGGCTAATGAATAAAGCTGTTTCAGCCAATAGCTTAATAGATTAAAGTCAAGTGGGATATCTGAACAGCAATATCAATAAAATGTAAGTGGAGTCAGAGAGACCACATGTGGCTGCCGAAGGAGAAGGACCCAGAACCTTTCCAGTAAACCACAGCCTGTGGCAATATACAGATTACTAGAAATGGGTTAATTCAAGATGTAAAAGCTAGCTAGAAATATGGCTGAGTCATTGACCAAAAGAGTTTTATTCATTAGCCAATAAAAGCAACACATGTACCAGAGGATTTCCCACATAAGGCCATAGGGTACTTTGATCATCCTTTAATAAGGACTTGACCTTTAGCTGTTATGGACCAGTTTCCAGTATTGGTGCCAACAGAATCCACCTCAACTTGGAAAAATGGGACCACTTCTTAGATGACCCTCAAATGAAGGAGGTTTTGACAAAGACTAGTCACTGTCAACAGGAAATATCCTTTTAACAGGAAATCTCTGCTCTGGCTTGCCTGTGGGCCAAGGTTTGTTGGTACTATATCATGTTCTATGCTGCTTTCTTCCCAGTGCTCTTCCTCTCTGCTTTCCCGTCTCAAGGTTCAAGTGTGCACTATAGCCAAAAGCTTTGCTTGCCCTAAATTGTATTTTCTATTTTGATCTTCCATGAGTTCAAGCTCACAGTACAATTTCTTGCAAATTTACTCTGTCCTGCTGTTGGCTTCCCTGGGGACTAAAGCTTTTGTTGGAATTACCACTAATGAGATCACTTTCTGATTATTATTACTATTATTTATTATATCAGATAGCAAATCCAGGGCCTTGTATTTGTGAAGTATATGATCTGCCAGTGGTTTAAACCTTAACTCCTGAAACTTTAGTGAAAGAAGTCATTGTAGCACAATTAATAAAATCTCAGAGACAGAAATTGGAGTTCAACCTGAAGGTCAGAAAAGAAAAACAGCCAACCACTGGCTCTTACCTCTACCTCAGTTTGAAATGGTGATCCTGCCTCTAGGAATCTCAGAATGAGACTGTGTGAGAGCTGCCTCATTCTGTCTTATATTCCTCTCTAGGCTGGGATTAAAGGCATGCACTACTACTGCCTGGTTTCCATGGCAAACTAGGTGTGTACTAGGATTAAGGGTGTGTGTCACCGGCCTGGTCTGTAAGGTTAGTCAGTGTAGCTGTTTTACTCTCTGAACTTCAGACAAGCCTTATTTATTAAAACACAAATGAGATATCACTGCAGGTTATTTGTGATCTTCTATTGTCTAAAGACTGTAAACTCCCTAAATGTGTTCACCTTAGACAATGGGGTTGTTTTTCACCTAGGAACATGGTCGCCTGGTTTAATTGAGGTTTCATTTTCCAGGAATGCTGATTATTAGGATGATTTATGTGAAGTCACAAAAATTCTATACAACTATTTAAGAATCCTCATTAATGAATAAAAGCAACAGTGGAGACAAACAACCAATTGTTAAGCATTTGCTCTTTCCAACAATTTCTAAGCAACTGGCACAATCCCACTCAGCCATCACCATGGCCTAGCATCAGTCACAATCCTTCCACTTCAACAGAAGAGGAAATCTAGACTCCAGACATCTTTCTAAGTTCTGAAGCTACAACTCAGATCGTGGACTTTTCTGACTCCAAAGTCTCTTTCCTGTCACCACCAGGCCATCATCTGGAAGGACACTACCAATTAAGAACCTTATAATGGGGCTGGAGAGGTGGCGCAGCAGTTAAGAGTCCTGGCAGCTCTTCCAGAGGATCCGGGTTCAATTTCCAGTACCCACATGACAGGTCATAATGGGCTGAAAATCCAGTTCCAGGGGATCTGACACCAATGCACATAAAATAAAGTTAAATAAATTAGTCAAGAAGTCTTATAATTGTAAACAAAAGGACCAGAAGAAAATTAAGTAGCTTACATCCTGTAGAAAAAATAGTTTACAATCAAAATTTGAACAATAACAAGTTGGATGCCATCACTAACATGGCCCTGTCTTAATTCTCACCCCTTGTCACTTGCTGACAAGTTCAGTCTTTATATAAATGTGGCTAAGGGAACTGCATTCAGTCTGCTTTGCTTCCTCATTTTGTTTTATTTCAGATAAAGAATCTAAGGATTAGTTTGTTTTGCGTCCACTCCATCCCCTCTTCTAGACCTGTCTTTTTGTCCTAAAGAAAATGTGATTGTTATAATCACATTCCTCAGACTTCCTTGCAGCTGGAGCTCTTTCCATGGCAAAGTGCTACTAATGGAGAGCACACATGTGCAGCTATCATCTGGGACTCGTCCCTTTTGCTCTCACAGCTGTGACGGGGTCTACAGGGTTCCGAACTG